>LQRL01135149.1:0-13947 GCA_001703475.1 Hydroides elegans | reverse complement strand
GAGAGAGAGAGAGAGTGAGAGAGAGAGAGAGAGAGAGAGAGAGAGAGAGAGAGACAGAGGAGTGAGAGAACATAGCACCCTTTCACTCACTCTTAGCTTTTGCGATCTCTTCGCATTTCTCTATAACGCTCCACGCTTGCGCGTTGCTATAGAACAACGGGTAGTCAAGGTGACTATTTGTGTGTGTGTGTGTGTGTGTGAGAGAGAGAGAGAGAGAGATAGAGAGAGAGAGAGAGAGAAAGTGAGAGAACAAGAGAGGGAGGGAATAAGAAAGAGAGAAGGAAAGAGAAAGAGAGAGAACGAGAGAGGGAGAGAGTAAGAAAGAGAGAAGGAAAGAGAAAAAGAGAGAAGAGACCATTTCACTTACTCTTAGTTCCGCTACTACACCCAGACAATCTATTCGATTACCCTAAGACCACTTATTATCAGGGTGAGTATGCGAGAGAGAGAGAGAGAGAGAGAGAGAGAGTGAGAGAGAGAGAGAGAGAGAGAGAGAGAAAGAGAGACAGAGGGAGATAAAATGCGAAAGAGAGAAAGGGGAACAAGAGAGAGATCCTTATCACTCACTCTTAGCTTTTGCGATCTCCTCGCATTTCTCTATGACACACCACGCTTGCTCGTTGCTAGAAAACCACTGGTAGTCAGGGTGACTGTGATGCGCCCGCCCGGAAGCTGCACTGGTCCACGCGATCCTGGTTCCTTCTTCCGGTCCCGCTACACCGCGACGCAGCTTGCCGCTCAACCAACCCCTGTAGTCGCCATTTTGAAAAATGGAATTTAATTAAATTTTAATTGAGAATACATGCAGGGCTGTATCTGCAAATTTGAAAAAGTGCGGGAAATCCCGCACCTTACTCAGAAAACTGCGGGATTTTCAAATTTATGAGCGGGTTTTTCAGTTGGACCCAAAAGACGATATTTTTATAAAGGCATCAATTTTCTTGATTTTTATGGAAATTTGTATAAATACATTTTGACTAGTAGTTGTCTCTTATCATTTTCGAATTCCCTGATTTGTCCTTTATCTCCATAATTTTAACCATGTACCAATAATGATACCGGCATGTTATTTAATATCAAACTATGACTTAGGTTGGTAAAGACCCGAGCGCCGAAGGCGCTAGCGAAAATTTTGGAGCATCACTATTAACTATTATATGCGAGGGCCGTAGGTGCGAGCAATTTTTTTCAGGGATTTAATTCAAATATCCCATGAGATTACATACGGACGAACAGACCTATGTATATAGCTCCAGACCCACGAAACTACACAAGCCCTGTTAAAATCGGCTGGTCTTATACGAATAGGTTAGTCGTTCTCTTAATGCAATACATACAGACTTTCCAAGTGGGTCAATTTTTAAACTCCATAACCATCAAGGAGCTCATTTAGGTGCATTTTATCAATAAAACTTTGATGTTTTAAGTCGCTTTAAATCGTGAAAATGACTATTTTTTTCTTTAAATCCCGCACTAGATTGGGAAAAGTGCGGGATTTTTGATTAAAGTGCGGGATAGATCCCGCACCTTTTTCTGAAAACCGCGGGATTTTTTCTCAAACTGCGGGAATCCCGCAATCCCGCAGGGGTAGATGCAGCCCTGTACATGTATATTATTTCAATTGCGTGTTCCTTTTTTCGGTCCTGCTACACCGCGCCCTAGTTTGCCGCTCAACCAACCGCTATAGCCGCCATTTTGAAAAATGGAATTTAATTTTAATAGAGAATATATCATTTCAATTGCGGGTTCCTTCATCTGGTCCTGCTACACCAAGACACTGAGCCATCCACTTCAAAAACAACTTCTGTTTAACGTTCCGTAACTTTAAAGTGTTTGCATAAAGGTGAATCACCGGGTCAAAGTTTACCACTTAGCCAATCCCTGTCGTTTTGTTCTATTTTAGTGAAACTATGTGAATGTTTGCAAAAAGATTAAGTTTACGGGTTCTCTTTGACTTTATTTGCATGATTTCTCAATATTTTCCCTTCTGATTCGTTAACATAAGAAAAGATATGAAAATACAATTACAAACTACAAGTCATTAAATTTAATTATAAACACTCGAATGACTCACCCCTTGAGCGGACTCCATGGTAACAGCCCGATGCCCTCGTTTTCACACACTTCTGTCACTTCCCATTCCGGACTGCGACAAAGCAGATTGTATTGTTGCTGAAAATAAAATAAAATTCTTGTTTTCAAACCAACTTAATGCATTAATAATGATATCGTCTTTAAAAATTAAGCGAACAATTATATAGTTTAGAGCATTCTGTGTGTTTTCAAGCTGTTTCTAGTTTGAGAACACCTTGCATTTCTTTAACAGTCAGAACAAAGTCGAAAGGCCTTTATGAAAAAAATGCCGTTTGTATTGTTGCTGGGAAAAAAAGTGTTTGTCTGTTTGTTTGTTAGTTCTCAAACTTAATGCATTAATAATGATTTCTCGTTAAAAAAGTGAGTGATTGACAATTTATATTAGTTTAAAACATCTTTGATGTTCACGCAAACAAGTTTTCTAGGTGTATTCCACGTTTTACGAGGTTTAGGACACCATGAATTTCTTTAACAGCGCAAATAAAACTATTCAATTTATGCAAAAAAAATAAATAAATAAAATCAGTCATTTTTTACCTGCAAGGCTATGACAGGAGAATAGCCACGCTGCTTTGAAATCTCAACAATTTTCTGAAGTTGCCAGCCCTTGCAATTGCTGTAGCCAATATATCTGACCTTGCCAGAGCGCACAAGGTCATTCAAGGTCGCCAGAGTTTCCTCCAACGGGGTGGCGTAATCGAATATGTGAATCTGTAAATAAGGACATAGTAATGTTTGATATACAGAAATGGGTAACTGGAATGGACAAATAATGCAACAGATTTTGTTTGAAAATATATAATTAATGTGAAAAGTTTCTATGATTGACAAGTCTCACTTTTGTCTCTCTCCTATCAGCAAAGGTATTTGGTACTCTAGGTAGCAAAACCTTCTTTACTTTTTTAAAGAAATTCGAATCTATTCCAATATCGCTTGTGTATCCATCTGACCATCTTCCCCGATATCATATCTTTTACAACAACTCACTTTGCCAACTACACTACATGTTGTAACTGTCTAACACTAACACAACTTTCTTAACACAGAATATCAAAAAAATCGAAATACATATTATAACATAGTCTTATAACCAACAACTTTTAGTCGGCCAATGTTTGCTATTATCTCACTGACTGTTTGATAGTTTAGTGGCAAGAAATTTCAAAGGTGCCGGGGTGCAACTCACATAAAGAAGGTCGAGGTAGTCGGTCTGCAGTCGCTTCAGGCTGTTATCAACACTCTTTACGATATTCTTGCGCGTGGCCCCTACGCCGTTCGGATCACTACTGTCAAACTGACGTCCACATTTGGTGGCGATGACGAGTTTGTCTCGATCTTGTCTATAAATAAAGAGTATTCACCATTGTTTTTATATATTTAATTGTTACGTGTACAAATTAATGTATGTAATACAATACAAATTAGACCATGGTTGTTTTTTGTGTGTTTAGTTGTGGTCAGGATCTTGTCTCGACCTTAACTAGTAATCAAAATTATATCGAAATGAAATACGTGATTTGTCAACGATAAAAAGTGTGTTAATAAAAATGTTTCATACAAACCACTAATCAAGTAACACTCACAATTAAAATGTCAGTGGCAGCGATTGAACTTAATGCCTTAAGCTTACTTATATTTATTGCCTAAATCATTACATCAAGCATGTAGCTTCGCTTTAATGTGAGTTAGTTTAGCAATATGAGCCAGTTTAACCATTAAAAGACTCACATCTTTAGCCAATTTCCGATGATCTCTTCCGCTTTTCCATTATTGTAAACGTCGGCAGTGTCTATGAAATTTCCACCAAGCTCGACAAATTTGTCCAACATAGCATGGGATGTGGACTCATCACAAAATGGACGCCCTTTCTGTTTGAAAACAAGATGATTACATCTAGTAAGAGCATCATATAATTCTAAATCAACCGTGTTTTAAATTATTACGTATAATAGGTAATTTGAGACCGGGCAACTTAGCCACCGCAACGACGAGGGCCTCGTACATACTTTGAAGTTTGAGTACTAAGATTACCAATTCATTCCTCTGGCAAGCGGGTCGACGACACTATTTTTTATCTGAGCTAATACAAATCAGTCCATGAGAATAAGCTAGTGTGAGCGTACTGTGTATTAAGCATGCACCGTATGTAATTATCGTTCAGTCAATGAGGCGTAATTTAAGCACGGACAGAATAGCCTTATTTTCTCGCAAATTTTAATCATTAATTGGTAATGACTCGATATGAGATTTCAATAACAACTTACTCGTTAGCTCTAAAATAGCCCTGATCTTATGTCTGCGACCGACAGGCAGATGGAACCCACCCATCTGGGCTATTTTAGAGCTACTCGTACTTACTCGTATCTTATTTCATTTACAAGCACGCTCCTCCCGTACTTGTACGAGTTAATCATGTTAAACCTGGGATCAGTATACTCATCCCAGACGCTGACCAGGATGGACTTGGGGTGACTATATCTTGTATTACGGTCCTACTCCTAGCTTGGACTGGGCCCTGGGGGGAACAGAAACTGAGAAAAGAAAACATAATATAAAACAACGTTTATTACTGGATGTTCACCGAAAGTCATTGTACCAAGACACAGGTTTGATACTTTAAGACCCGAAGATCCTAACCAACAATAAGCAACGCGTGACATTCTATATTTCTATATAAAATCGCAAATTTAAATCAATGACTTTTGCCCTTTTTTTCACTAAAAGTAAAATAATTCAGCTAAAAAATAACGGGTTGGCTATGGATACAGTATTTTTTTACAACTAAAAAGGTTTTAAGGGCAGATTTATTATTCTTAGACCGCAAAACAAATCAATTCACGATTCACAAATAACTCAAAGAATAATCATCAGCTCAATTACAAAACTATATAAAACGACTAATTACATATTTTTTCTGAGAAACCACTATTCGAACTCCACTTTCCAGATTATCAATTTTTCGAAAAATGAAAATATCCCTATCTTAAAAACTTATTTTTATGGTACATTTAAAACTTTGAAACTCAAACAATTTATTCATTTGCACATATCTATGTAATTAAAACAACATACATATGATGAAATGTGATTATTTAAACGATTTTTGATGATATTTGTGAAATTAAAAAAAAAACGTGTAAGGAACCATTCACGAAATGCTCGTCTTCTACACTTAATTTGGTTGGAGGTACTGTCCATTCACAGCAAGATATTTTCCATGTCGGTCTAAGGGAGTTTAATTTCTGAATTCTAGTTTGATTTGGACACATCGCAATGGTATTCATATATGAATCCTAAAAATACTGAACCGAGAGATGGGATAGATACAATAATTTATAATAAAAAAAGGAGAACAGTGATACAAAACAAATTTAAAACGAAAACATAAGAGAAAACGCGTACAACCCTCCTAAATTTGGGTATTTATTCAAGCCCATTTTTTTCTATGTAGCTAAATCAAGTTGGAAGTTTTTCATTTGTTATTCATATCTTGCTTAACTCAACCCTGATTTTTGTCTTTATGCTGATTATAGATACGAAAAATAATATATATGGTTAAATCATCTGTTCATACTAGTAGCTAGCTGAGGTAGTCATGAGAACAGGTTCTTTACAAAATATATCGTTGGTTGTCCATGAGTCATCTACAGCTATAATCTAAATCGGACGTTTGAATATATATAGATAAATAACCTCAAGTTTCAGGTTAAAAAAAAACAAGGACATAATGGACATGTTATATATGTCGCAGCAAAACTTTAATTTTCAGCGAAACTTTAATTTCGCTAGCGAAACATTAATTTTTCGGATTATGTAAATATTATGTGTTGTAATGTTATTAAGTAAGTTTTTTATCACAGTTTATCTTATACATATGTATAGCAATATATTCATAGGTCACCTCACCAATTTATCTAAGGCTTTTTATGGAGTTCTACTCAATGATGTAATTGAAATAAGCCGATTAATCCCCAAGTTCAGTTCATGACTCAACTCACGGATAATCCTCTCTGGTAGTGTCTTTTCGGTAACTAATACACATGATTGGATCAAAAGATACATGAAACATAAGTATTCAAGGTCTTAACCCAAGTTATGACTGTTTAAGTATATCTAATATACTATTTTTTCCAACATCATCAGAAAAAATAATCTTTCGCTAGCAAAACTATAGTTTCGCTTAAATCAATGTGTCGCTGCCACATATACATATATAATCAAACTATACAAAAATGAAGTCTCATAAAACTACAGTTCAACTATATCTATTTACATTTAGATTTGATCACTGAATACACATGAATAGAATACATTTTACGAATACAATTTGAACATATTTTGAGCCTAATAAATACAAAAAATAATAATATACATGCTTGTACGCTTATTCCGGGAGTTATATCCTTGCAAACTGCTACAAACATTTTGCCATGGCATGGTGTTACCTCAAGAAAAGAATCAAAATATTTTATTTATCACACTTCATATTTTAGAAAGGGAACCAGTCATCTGGGGATTTCCCATTGAAGCGAAAGGTGGTTATTAGCGAATCATTGTAATTTAGTCTTTAATTTACAAACCACTGAAAGGACTACCTTATTAATTATTAAGTTTAAAGCAAAACCCTTCATTTAGGTACGTACACAATTGTTAATTCAGTCGCACTTTTTACAGCAGTGTGATATTTACCTAAAAGTTGAGTATGGTATTCAGGCAAGTCATGATACAAGAACGGAAGCACGGAGATTTATTAGTTCGATTTCGAAGATTCACTGATGTTAAGGGTGTGGTCACATTGATCAAACTTACCTTCACATCCAGCTTCAAACCACTTAAGGTCGTGGTTCCGATGACACAACAAAAATGTTACTGGTTTGAAGCATCTTTAAAGTTAAACCATACCTCACACCACCTTCAAAATGTCTATTCGCACAAGTTAAAAGCTGATTTGAAGCAAGTTTTAAGGTTGGTTTAAAGGTTTAATATGATAAAATTGTGGTTTAATGAAGTTTGGTTTGAAGGTACGTTTGAGCAATGTGGCCACACCCTAAAGGGTTCAGAATCTAAAACTAGCGATCGAACGCATAACGAGTAATCGTCTTAAGATGAAACAGTAATATGATGATCATTATTTCAGGTATCACTTAAGACTGCATCAACCTGCAAACGACACAATCTCGCAGTGTGGAGTCGCAACACGCCATGGCAGGTATGATATCCTTTTCTGGCTTATGACAATCAATGATGTTGATTTAGCGAACCATGAAAAAGCTTATTAATGACTATTCTTTTTATTTTATTACAATATAAAACACTTAAAATCAAAAGAAAACTTAAATTGACCCCTTTGTAGAACTTGTGCCATCCCTTTCATTAAAAATTACATCAAGCCAACGTAAGAAATCATGGTTTGTAGACTTATCCTTGTTATGCCGACGATGTTTATTTAAAAACAAAAACAGATATATTTTGTCTTGTAAATGGTCTATCCATATTTTATATCAATCATCAATATAAATGTTTATGATGTACGAGTAATCATATTAAGATACATAATTATGGTTCAATATTTTAGTAAATTGTTATATGCTGGAAGATGATACATGTGATTTACGGATAGACGATATAACATAAGATCATTTGTTTCATATGTTTGTGAAAACTTCTATGACGCTTGGTATAGAAGGTTATTATTAGGCCCCAACCCCAAAGGTTGGGGGCTTATAGGTTCGGGGTGTCCGTCCGTCTGTCCGTCTGTCCGTGCGTCATCGATTCTTTTCCAGGCTGTATCTGTGTAACGAATGGTCGTAGATACCTGGGAATAGGCTCATATGAAAGGTCTTGGCCTATAGATGTGCCTTTTGACAGTTTTGGCCAGATTCGGTCACCGGAAATGGCCAAAATTGGCCAAAATGTCCAAAAATAGCGGTTTTTCGAAACATAGGCTTTTCCAGGCTGTTTCTTTGTGACGAATGGTCGTAGAGACCTTGGAGTAGGCTCATATGAAAGGTCTTGGCCTGTTGATGTGCCTTTTGACAATTTTGGCCAGATTCGGCCACCGAAAATGGCCGAATTTGGCCAAAATGTATCTTTCTAATGGACGGTCGTAGAGACCTGGAAATAACTTCAAATGAATGGTCTTGGTGTGAAGATGGGCCTTTGACACTTTCGGCTACCGGAAGTTGGCCAAAAATGCCCAAAAGCTGTGATTTTCCAAAACATGGGCATATACGAGATAGTCATTACCCTTTCGAATCGGGGGGGGGGGCGGTTGGGGCCTTTTCGTGTTTCACAAATACTTCCTTGTTTTCAAGGGGATTCGATTGGAATAAATTCTGAAAATATTTTAGTATGCGTTAGTTTTTGTCTTTGACATATTTTGAAGCATTTTAGATAAGCAAAATAACGTATGTGAAACTAGTCACTCAATTCATATGGTCATGTATTGCAGCAACATTAGACGAACTTGTGCACTTGAAAGCATAATGGTATTGCAGTGCATTTTGTATTACAGAGGGCGACTTAACAGGCTTCTTGAAATCCGACGAAAAGAGGCAACTTCAGGGCATTTACGAGCAATGGGTGAACGAAATCAAACTCGACCCTTTACTCATCAAGATGTACAACTGTGGCTTAGTAAGCAATTACGACAGGCAGCATATTGACGCAGAGCGTATTCCCTTAAAAAGGGCTCAGCATATTTTTCACGAAGTCCTTATGCGTTCGCCATACGAAGATCTGAGCAAAATCCGCCGACTTCTCATTGAAACAGGCGAACCCGCAAATATTGAACTTGCGAAAAAGTTTCCGCGACGTGGAGAGGACGTCGATTTTACGCCACCGCCCTTTTCAACACCTGCAAACGAGGCTGTTGCTCAGCAGTGTACGGATACGAAATCTGGTGACCCCGAATTTGAAATCGGCATAGCAATGGAGCCAATGGATGTTGAGTTTAGCAGTAGTGCTGGGCCGTTTAGCAAGAAAAATAAGAAACCGGATCTGGAACGAATTAGAACTTATTATCAAGTGCGACCGGGAAACCAGGATTCAGCAACTGGCAAAGGGCTATGCGTTGTCATTCGTAATTACTCGCGCGATCTAGAAGGATATTCCAATGATGCCATCTTAATTCGTACCTTCTTCACCAATTACCTTCGCTACGAAGTTATGGAAGGATCTTGCAACGATTATCATCTTGTAAATCTGAATTATGTACAATTCGAGTTTTCGTTAAACAAGATTGTCAAGAAGCTAGAAAGTGGTGATTACGACCGTTTCTTTCTCTTCGTTCTCAGCCATGGCGACGACAAAGGGATCAAAATGAACGCCAATGGCGTCGGTGATTATAAAGACGAAGAAGAAAAGAAATACCCAGTGGATAGAATCGTCAGCAAATTCGACCACTTCAATCTGCCCAACATGAAATGCTTTCCGAAATGCTTCTTCATCCAAGCGTGCCGCGGTACGAAACCGGCAAAATCCGCTGCCGACCCAAGCGGCCCTCCACAGCCGCCTAAGCCGATGCCGCACCCAGAATGCATCACAACACGAGCCGTAGGCGCCGATCTGCTTGTCTGCTTTCCCAGCCAGATGGGCTACCTATCGTGGGTGCCCAACAGCGGCTCGTGGTTTGTACAGGAAACCATTGCGGTACTGCGGAAGTACTATGAAACCGAGCATTTGATGGATATGATGGTTGAAGTAGCCGATAAGATCTCGTGCCGAACCGGCCTAGGCGAGGTCAAGGCCGAAGTGGCCGAAGGCGGAGATTTAGCCGACGGCGGGAATTTAGCCGAAGGCACGGAAGAGGAGAGTATGGGGAGTTGCACGACCGAGAGTGTCTACCAAATGCCGCATTATGTGTGCACGTTGACGAGAAAGCTCTACTTGCAACTGCCACCGAAATAAAATATATTTGAAGTACCGACAACAGCCGATTTTAAGCAACATTTATTATGCTTAAATAATGAATATGAGTACAGTGGGATAGTTGAGGAATCGCTCATATTATTATTGAAAAATATTCACAAAAAAGAGGAAAGAAAACTGATATTATATATGACATATCGATTCTTTTGTCGACTTGCTGACATTTTGTCGATAACCTAAATATATTATCTTTCTAGAATCGTGAACAGTCGCTTATTTGTGAAAACATTTATTATTATGCTTCTATGACAGTCAATGCGAAAATCACTACAACTTGTAATATTGACTGATATTTTAAGGGAATTGCCCACATTATAACATAAAAAAAACGTTCACAAAGTGATGTTAATAAACTATTCAAAAATTCGAACTAGGGCAGGACTTTTTGTCATGCTTTCGTTTGTATGTTTCTAGAATTCAGAAGTTATGCAATACGTATTATATGTCGTATGCAAGATGATTTATACAAACATATGGATGCCATACACTGATACATTAAGTTTGACTTTAATTCCAGTTCTAGCTTAGCTTAGTAGCTGATCTTAGTAGACTAGCTTTATCAGAATGTCTGTTTTGTATACATTGCACATGTATTATTTTATTGTATGTGTTGTAGTTTCGAGCTTTTAATGTGAACATTTTCAAGATATTTTCAACACTATTGACTCGGCCATGATATACATCATTATATTACGGCATTGTTTTTGCTTTAATTGTTTGATGATTTTCAGTTTTTAGTTTTCGGAATTCGGATCAATTGGTTATCTATGTATATTCCCAGTAGAATTCTATGTAACTGTGAGTGAGGGATTGCGATGTTGCTTATTTTGTACATATCAGTGCTAAGAAATTTATATTTTATATTATTATAATTAGATATAGATAATATTCAAGAGAAAAAAACCAAAGATGCGATAGAACGATTTGTCTAAAAAAGAAAAAGAAGATGAAATTGAATATGGGATCACGAATATGCACTGGGGATATACATTTAATCGCAATGATCATTACGGTTATTTTCATTCAGGGTGTTTCCTTACTTATGGGTGTTATTAAAAATGTTTAATACAATGTATAAGATAAAAAGTAAAATAAATAGATATAAATTGAGAAAACAATCCTATAATTTTTATAAAAGTATACTTTCATATACAATAATATGGATTGTTACGATATCGTATATATTGCATTCCAGAACGGTTTTATTCAAGCATATAAATAAATATGACAACGCTTTTAAGTTGGTTTCTTTGTGTTTACTTTACTCCATGCAAGTCTGGTAATTATCGATTTATTGATATATTCTGGCGGGGATGTGAATATTTTATGGATATGTCGCGCACTTTTTGCATGAAGTCTCAACATAAAGAGTATACTTGGGACTGATTTTCCGTTGCTTTTCTCTCCTTTGATTCATTATTTTTTTCATCATTTAATGAGAAAAGCAGGACAACAAGCAGTTTCGCCACAACTAATCTCTTCCGAAACACCGTTAGCGCCTTGCCTATATATTTAGTCTTGGGGGTATGCGTTACTTTAAAGAATTTGTGATTCATTTCAGAAGACGACCGATTTAAAGGCTTCTTAACGCGGGACGAAAAGAAGCAACTCCAAAGTATCTACGAGCAATGGCTAAACGAAATCAAACTCGAACCTCTACTCACCAAACTCTACAATGCTCGATTAGTCACCCCATACGACCAACAACGTATAGCCGCTGAACGTACAGATTACAACAAAGCCCAACTCATATTCCATGATATCCTTATGCGTTCGCCGTACGAAGATTTGAGCAAGGTACGGGGACTTCTCGTAGAAACCGGAGCGGGCGGTAATATCGGATTGGCGAAGTTATTTCCGCGACGTGGCGAGGATATTGATTTTACACCACCACCGTCGCAACCAAATCCGGATGAGAAAATTGCTCAGCAATGTACGGATACAAAAGGCCATGATGATCTGGATCTATTTGATCTGGAGGATGCTGAACCGATGGACACTACTGCGCCAGAAGTGATTAAAAATGCCGGACTATTTTCGACGAAAAAGTCCTCAACAAAACCGCCTCTGGATCCCATTCAGCGTATTGATACATATTATGAACGAAAACCGGCCAATAGGGAATGTCCAACCGGAAAAGGTCTGTGCGTAGTGATTCGTAATTTCAGCGACGATTTGCCCGGATACTCCGCAGATGCCATGCGTATTCGCCAGTTTTTCGCCCATCTTGGTTATGATATCTTAGAGGGAAGCAAGGGCGAGCTAAATCTTGTAAATATGAACCATGCGGCTTTTCATTTAGCGTTGACCAAAATCCGCGCCAAATTAGCAGACGAGAATGAGAATTACGATCGATTCTTCATGTTTATTCTCAGCCATGGCGATGATAAGGGACTAATCATGAGCGAATTAGGCCACGGTACCAACAAGGAAGAAGGAACACGCTACCCGGTGGACGATATCATTGCGCAATTTACCCATGATTCCAAGGATTTACCCGCTTTGAAACACTTTCCAAAGTGTTTCTTCATCCAGGCATGTCGCGGTGAAGAGGTAGCCAAAAGCGCCGCGTATAGCGACCCACCCGCACCAAAACCGCCAAAACCCATCCCGGAAAGCCAGCCACAACATCACAGCTTTCAGGTCACTGTTGGTGCCGATATCTTAATCTGCTTTCCAAGCCAGATGGGCTACCTGTCATGGGTGCCCAGTTCCGGTTCGTGGTTCATTCAGGAGATGATGGGCGTTTTCCACAAGTTTTATCAGTCGACACATGTACTTGACATGATGACGGAAGTGGCTAAGCTGGTGTCCAAAATTAATCGGCCTGGACACCATAAAAGCACACCGGATGGGTCTGTGTTTGTACAGGAGAGCGTGTGTCAAATGCCGCATATTGTTAGCACGCTCACCGATCGCTTCTTTCTGTCGTTGCCGCCAAAATAAATGATTCTGGTACAGTAAAGTAGCGATGATATGCGCAAAATTATACGGCAAAAAAAAACCGTCAATTAACAATGAAAGGCGCTAAATTTTTAAGTCGAAAACTGTAAATTAGCAGTGGTATCGGCGCCAAAATAAACAGTCGAAATCCGTAAATAAAATGGAGAGGCGTGATTGTGAATTGTTTTTGGCCACATTTCTGTGGCGTTATCGTAACGCTTGTAGCGTAACCACAAAAACAAAATGATGACAAAATGGAGAGACAGTAAAAATGTCAATCTGTTTTTCTGCTTGATTCTTGCAAGAGATTTTCTTGAACTTTATTTCATTTATTTCATTTTGCACTAATAAAATATTCCAGTTTTGATGTCTACCGGTACTTTGCTACAGTTGGACAAGTTTTCATTAAGTTTTCATGTATTAAATTTAAGTTAGTGTTTTTAACCTATAGCGCTTACCTTTTATCATTTGTTTTAGATATCAATTGAAGGGTACATTACCCAAGTTTCAACCTCAGCAAATGTGTGTATGATAAATTAATGGTACTTAATTTTACACTTCAATTAAAGTTAGTGTACTTAATCAAACATTGAAATCCAGATGCTCCTAAAGTATTCTTGTTTGTTCAGTAGTTATCCCCCGTGAAAACGAGGGGATATAGGGTTGAGCTTGTCCGTCTGTCTGTCCGTCCGTCCGTCTGTCCGTCCGTCTGTCCGTCTGTCTGTCTGTCCCGCCTGATACAGGGTACTTTGTGCACGCGAGTTTGGTATGAAGGAGTTGAGCCAGAGCTTTCGAATTTTATCACAGATTGTCTTGTATTCATTATCCCCCGTGAAAACGAGGGGATATAGGGTTGAGCTTGTCCGTCTGTCCGTCCGTCCGTCCGTCTGTCCGTCCGTCCGTCTGTCCCGCTTGATATAGGGTACTTTGTGCACGCGAGTTGGGTATGAAGGAGTTGAGCTAGAGGTTTCAAATTTTATA
>LQRL01135148.1:12064-27372 GCA_001703475.1 Hydroides elegans | reverse complement strand
TTTTTGATAGCTCAATTATTTGTTGTAGTGACGGACGGACAGTACTGAATACTATAGTCCTCCGCTTCGCGCTAACGCGGCGGCGGAGGACTAATTAAAACCTACCAAATTAAGGGGACAATGTCATTCAACATATTGAACTCGCATAACGCACCAACCATGCATTTGATACTTAAAGACTCAATTGCGAAAAATGTATTGTCACCCGTCATTGAATATCATCATATTGTGATGTTGGTGAAAGTGTAAATACCAAATTAAGTAAATTTTGTTAATCAGTATTGATTAGAGTTGATTATGTGAAAATTTCATTTTAAAAAGTAAACGCATTAAAAGTTATAGACCCAAACACCTACCAGAGCGTTATTTTTTTTTGAACACGTTATATAAAAGGAAAGGAAACAAAGTAGGAAAAGGGTGAGGGAGCTTTAGGCGTGACCCAAGCAAAAGAAGTCCCCAAAGAACGACATAGTAAGAAAGAGAGAGGAGAGAAAGCGACAGTGTGAGAGAGAGCTAGATAGGGGATATAAAAAAGAGAGATATAAAAAAGAAAGAAAGAGAGAGAAAAGCAAGAGAGAGAGAGAAGAGAGATAGAGAGAGAGAGCGAAAAAAAGTCGATAATGGTATAGAATGTGGAAAAAATATATCAATCACAAAGACAGATACTTCCGAAAGGCAAAACCCTGAACAAAACTTACAACAAGATTGTCAAGGGGTTGACAAATACCCAGCTTTAGTGTATAGCTTAAGGTATTTTAGTACTTGCACATGTGTAACGTTTCTCTAATATATTAATATATGCACTAAGTGTGCAAGTTAATAGAAACACGGGAAAATGCATAAGTAAGTCACGTGTCAGCTATTTGTTTGAACATTTGCATAAAGATATTTTAAGAGGTGGGATATATTTATACCAGATGTGATTCGAACCCGTGACCGAATGAGTGGGAGCTCCATGTTGTACCAACTGAGCTACATGCCCCTCATGCTATGAATAAACATACAAACATGTATGTTTTACAAGAGTGCATTATGTATAATTTAATTTGAAGATTTCTCGAATCGATGCGACTAAACATTCAATGGAAATACAATAGGAATATAATTTAAATTTTGGCGTTTTTGAAAGAAAAAGTATTTAAGGCTGAATTCAGGTTCGAACCCACGATGTTGGGATCGCTAGGCAGATACTCTACCAACTGAGCCATCTGGCCATATGTGAAACGCCTTGCTCTAGGAAGTCAATAAATGCCAAAACATGAAAAGCATAAGGGAAAGTATAAGCTAATATACAAACCCCAGAATTATAAAGATAAGCAGAAAGATAAGAAAGTTAAGTAAAAGTTCAAGTAAAAATATAATCAGGAACACAATACATAATGAGGTGACCACATAGAAGCTTGTGTTCAAGTTTGAAAGCTCTATGATCAAAACTGTGGGAGAAGATAGCTGTTGAAGATAATGACTTTTTTACTATATATAAGACCAAATTGGGCGGAAATGGCGAAGTCCACCATGGCGACCACAATAGTTTGATCGTCATCAAAAGCACAATCCATAATAAGATGACCATATAGAAGCTTTTGTTAAAGTTTCAAAGCTCTATGATTAAAACTGTGTGAGAAGATAGCTGTTGAAGCTATGATTTTTTTACAATATATAAGACCAAATTGGGTGGAAATGGCGAAGTCCACCATGGCGACCACAATGGTTCGATCGTCATCAAAAGCACAATCCATAATGAGATGACCACATAGAAGCTTGTGTTTAAGTTTCACAGCTCTATAATTAAAACTGTTGGAGAAGATAGCTGTTGAAGCTATGAGTTTTTTACAATATATAAGACCAAATTGGGCGGAAATGGCGAAGTCCACCATGGCGACCACAAAGGTTCGATCGTCATCAAAAGCACAATCCATAATGAGATGACCATATAGAAGCTTGTGTTAAACTTTCACGGCTCTACTGTCGAAACTGTGAGAGGAGATAGGTTTTTAAAAAGTTTACGAAATAACTAACTAACAAACTAACAAACTAACTAATTAACTAACGGCGGACGGACACCAACCAATTGCACAAACCCAGTTTTCGTTTCACGAAAGCTGGGTTAAAAAGCAAGTTTCACACTTACGTTGCACAGCACCGCAGTCGCACTTCATTATCCACAACCTCGGCCGTACACGCTTGATCGATACCCGAACCGGAATCCTCAAGAACGTTGTACCAACCTGTCATCTGGAAGAGAAATATTCCTTTTCTTCTTTTCTTTGGTTTGAACATGATGCAGTATGTCATAACGCAAATATATTTTTTCTCTACCAGCACCCTAAATCTTTCTTTTTTTGTTTTCGCAGAAATTCTTTGTAAAGCCATCTTATGATTTACTAAGAATCAAGTTTATTGATAGAAAAAGGATTCATTTGTGTCATGACGTTACAAATTTGTTAGAAGAATACCGAGATGGTTTACGTTTTTACCAATACGCTTACCCAGTATAAGTTTGAGACTTAAAGTTCATTTAACTTCAAGTTCACTTAAAGTTCAAATTATGTTCATAATTTGGAAATGCAATTGAGATTCTTTTTTATTGTATTTTGCCTTGCCCAAATTGGTGTAACTCATACGAAATTGGGGGTTTTTACATTGGACTTAGCCTAAAAAGCCGAAAATCGAGAGCAGTTATTTTCATTTTTTTCTGTCTAAATCTCCGAAAATAACACTTCCAAGTGCAAATATGATAACAATTATGCTGATTGGAATATATGATCACATTTTATCAAAAATCGAAAGCGAATAAAGAAAATAGTTTTTGCAGTTTTTCATAAAAACTAGGACATTTTCTAAGATTCTTGAAAAGATCCCAAGTGTGAGCACATTTAGAGCAATGCCTCAAAGTTATAGATTTTTGGCCCTTGTAAAGAATTCATTTCTGTATAACGTGCATGTATTTTTAAACCAAAATATTGAAAAAAAAAAACGAATTATCGAGGTAAACGTATCTTGGATAAGCATTTTAATTTTCATTCAAATGTTGATCCGAAACCAGTTAACACACTAGCGAACCATAACGTCATGTGGCACTCATGCACCGCTAAAATGATGAGATCATATGGTATGACTTCGCACCAGGTCATGGTCCACTGATAGCAACTAATATATTCATTTGACTATACCTGGAACAAAGCCACGCCCTGTCCTGTTGCAGTCACTTCAAGAGCACTGATATCAGCGGACACCTGTAAACGACAATTTGAAAATACATATCGAATTTTGATAAATAGTTCTGTAATGATGCGATTTCATCTAAATTGTTTATTCCACCTTTTCGCAAAGGTATTTTTTTACATAGACGAAAGAATACAAGAAGACCATAATACGGATGTTATTTGGTATACCAAATAGGTTTGAACGCTAATGAAAAGAAATCATAAAGTGAATCTAGTATTTTTTCATCGTTTTATTTAAGCAAAGAAATACCATGTTTTCAATCATACAAAAGCGAGTCAAATACAACATGCGTCACTCTTTTCGTCTATCAGCTAATTTTCTTGCGTAATTAGATTAAACGCCTCCGAAAAGCCTGTATAGTATATATATATTCAATTCTAAAGGTTATTCAATTGTTATATTAAAAAGAAAAAGAAACGTACGTCTCTCTTCTGATAGATGAGCGAGTTTTCCTGCGTAATCGGGTTAAACATCTCCGAGAACACTTCACTTCCGCTTTGGTCTAATCCGCGCATGCGCACGCGCAGGTCAAGGTCATTGCCCTCGGTGAAGATCTTGGCGAACTCGGACAGAGCCATGATGCCAATTACGGTATCCTGTGAAGAAAAAAAAACATAAGTTAGATTATCTCAAATGAACCAGTATTTTGGGGGGATGTGGTTAACGCTAAGTGTTTGATGAGTTAGTGTTGAGTGTGTGTTGAGTTAGTGTTGAGAGGTGTACTAATTAACATCTATACATATAGATGATGTTTTGTGTGTTTTTCTGTGTGTTGAATTGGTGTTGAGATTGGTATCCTGCAAATTACAGAAATACATGCATGCAAGCGTTGAGTAGGAGTTTGAGTGTGTTGAATTTGTGTTGTGTGTGTTGAGTGTGAATGTCAATTGTCGTCATACCTACATTACACGTTTTCCATCTCATAACATAATCAATCTATATTATTCATTGCTCATTCATTATCTTTTACACATCATTACCTGCGTCGAGCCATATCCGCCGAATTTATTCTGCTGCGTCAATAGCCATTTCATGACCGGAAGTCCTCCGGCGATATCATCGCGAATCGCGTAGACCAAAAGCGCGTACGCCGACATTTCGACGGCGTTCGAAGGTGGGCGGGGACACCAGTAAGTACACGCGTCCTCGCCTTGTTCGATTGGCTGACCGTCCTGGGTCCAGTATCGTACGGAGCCTGTGGGCATAAAGCGTCGAAAGTGCATTAGAGTATTATATGTACATGGGGTACAAGAGGTTTGTAATGAAATGTAGTAATCTTTTAATTTGCATAAAATAGTTGAGGTCGATTTGCGAAAATCGACACTAAACGTAGCGTAAATGGTGTTTTTTATAGCGATTTCTTACGTAGTTATGTGGTTTGATGTAGTCGCGAGCAACACAAGCGTTTGACGCTGTCATACAACAGTATGAACGAGGCATGTGACGGTTTTAAATCTCAGTTTAACGGTAACATTGATAGTGCATGACCATTTCTTCAATTTATATCCATACATTTATTATCCTTTTATTCTATTATCATTATTTCATACGTACCTCCCCCAACCGCAAGTGCCTCCAAATACTGCAGCGCCTGGTCCTTCGCAGCCGCGAGTTCGGGCGTCGATAAATCGCTCATAGTATCAGCTATATGCAGCGCGTATGTGCAAAGAGCGAGTTCGTAGCGATCGCTATTGCTGTAAAGCCGCGTCAGCGATTCCATGACGAGCGACAGCGTTTCGTCGATCGCTGATCGCACGCGATCTTTAAGGCGCTGTAATGGAAATGGATATAAAATTATTATATGCATGAATAGTTACAGGAAAAGTGGTTGAGAGGGAGAGAGAGAGAGAGAGAGAGCGAGTGGGGAAAGGGAGCCTGAAAAAGCTAAATTGGTCATGTTGTCCGATAATATTATTACGTTATGGTCACCTGAGTGAATGGATAATGAGCTATACATGGATACGAGGTAATTATAAATTTCAAAATTACCAAAGGACCCTGACCCATTTTACGATTCAACGAACAAATTGAGCTTTTACCTGGTCTTCAATATGGTCTCCCTCGTAATTCTCAATCAGTGTAATAAGGACGTAGGCTGACATAGCTAGGCCATCTTGGGAACCGCCCTGCATAGCTGAATGAATCACTCTACCCGGTTCCTGAAACAGCGAATAGTATTAAAAATTGTATTCGAAAAAAGTGACATAAAAGGTTTGATGAAAAGACGGAAAATAAAATATCAATATATAAGTTAAATGCAATTTTACAATTCATGAACTCCGCCGCTTGAATGACCTGATGTAAATAACGAAAATCGGCAAAAAATAACGACACCATAAGATTACAACCGCGGGGTTCGAACCCGTCAAATATGCCCCTTGCTAGAACACCACATTATCGATCTTATCTCCCTTAAGATCATTGAGCTGTAAATGTAATACATATATTTAATCGTCATTTCAAGTATGTTTGTTTCTTAATAATGGCAGAATTCACCTCAAATCCGCCATCTTCTTTCAGTTGGTCGACGATAAAAGTGAGTGTATCGTCAATCTTTGCTTGTTCAATCGCAATGTAGGGACGCGCTTGGTTGAAGCAGCGAATCACAAACGCCGATAACCTGTAAGGGTTTTTAATATGGCATGAATTCATTCCAAAAAGTTCTTTATGTAAAAATATAAATGTTACATAAATATGAGGTAAGTCTCCTAATGTTAGTGAACCATGACCAAGTGCAAAGTCACAAAATATGACTTCATCACTCAAGTGGGCCATGAGTTTCACATGACGTCAGGGTTTACCATGTGCTCAATTGGATGTATTTATATACTACATTTAAATACAGTGTGATATTTATCAAGCTTCTTATATAACACTAATATCTAGTCACAAATATGGGCTATAACAAATACATTTGATTTCACTCAGACCCTCTCCCTTCATGTCCTGCCTCCCTCCTTCGTTACTCCTTTTTCCTCCCTCAATTTTGGCTCCGTCCCAATATATGTTACTTTATTAATTTATTTTATCTGTTTAATTTGAAATAACATACCACGTGCTTCCTGGATTAGGCGTCGTCGTGCGTCGACATCCGCAGCTGGCGCCACCATCGCCAAAAGCGCTGAAGGAACCATCGCGGTGCTGATAAGTCAGTTCTCGCATGTATCCTGGAACATATAGAATAGCTTAAATGTTTAGCAAGTCTAAATGCTTAGTTCAATCTCAGTTGGAAACATCCAACACCTTGCTCCATATAGGGATGCCCAATATCACTACTATTCTTTATTTGTGTCCGAGTGCTCAAAAGAGAAACAATAGATTTAACATGACATAGCGTTCGTTTCGTAATCAAAAGATCGCGGGTTCGAACCTGACCCAATGGGGTTGCAGGGGATCCGACGTGTGCTATGATACTGATTAACGGAAATGTAATGGGTTTCTCTTCCTATCCCGAAAATGGTAATTCGCCCATTACTTTATTTCTATTTATTTTTAATCATTTAGTTAGTATAGGAAATACATTATTACCTTGTTCCATATAGCGTTGTGCCTTATCGCTTATCTCCTGAGTGACCTGATCAGTGCCCGTCAAATAGTCCATGATGTAGATATTTGGCGCGAAGTTGATCATGTTTTGTTCCCCGCATCCGTATGGCATACGCAGGAGGCTGTCCATGTTCTCGATCGTAGTGCCCATCAAATCCGCTAAAAATGGTTAAAGTTATTTTTTACGATATATATATACATATAAACCGTTCAAAAATAAAACTTTACGCAAATAAACAGTGTTTTTATTGCTCCGCCGATGGCGTCAATAATAAACGTTTAAAACAGAACGGTGTGCTAGTGGATGCATCCATGATGTAGAGAACGACCTAGAGAACGAATATTTGATATGTACACATTTTGTCTCTGTATGTACTCTTAAAATCGAACTACTGTCATTCTAGCTGTTGCTCTTGCACTCGCTTTAGTGGACGCAAAACCTAACCCAGTCCAATACAAATGTAGGACTACAGGATTAAAAAAAAAACATTTAAAACCAGATTTTAGACAAAAATTCATGTCAACTACATGTACATGTTAATATTCAAAATATTTTAGTGCGAAATGTTTACTCACACATTACGCTGACCCGGATTCGGGGTGAACCAGGTACAAGGTTTTCTTCCGGAAATCGAACGTTGAACGTATGGCTCACTGTCTCGCTGTTTTCCTCAGACATATCGATGAATAGAGATTTGGTGAACGACTGCTCGACGCCCTCGGCCTGATAAAATATATACATGATAACTATTCATTTGGTATTTCAATTGAGTGTCATTTGGTATTTGGACGATTAGGGTGAAAGACGTAAAATATATTTTGCAAAAAAAGTGTTACGCCAAAAATTGAGTTCCTTTCATTTTTATCGAGTGTGCTTAGCAAAAGCTTAGTAAAGTTATCTGTCATTATTTTTCAGCTTTGCACTTAAATACGTTCGTCAGTGATATCATATTTATTACCCTCTGAAGTGACACCTATTTAGTAGGATATTACCGTATTTGAAAAATTGTACAAAAGTATCATAATGAAACATCAAAAGATTAACAGGCTGATTCACAACATATTGACATTATATGCCAAAAAAAACATTAGAAAAAAGAGTATTCTAAAAAATGTAGAATCCTTACTTCGAAGGTTTTCTTCCTACCTAATCAATGGTAACCCTTTGAAAACAGTATGAAATGAATAACGGATTTTAATGAATAATTTCAATTCAACAGTTCTTACTTCGACGGGTATCGTCCTAACCACGCGATCCGCGGCGCCACTTGACTGAGCTTTGACGTCAATTTCCATGTCGCCCAACGTCGTGGCCTCGATCCAGAAATAGGCGTTTGCCCCAGTGCCGCGCTCAACCTTAAAGGAATAAAAATGAAAATGGAGCGGTTAACCTTAAATGATAAAACATAGTCTTGACGTCAATTTCCATGTCGCCTAAAGTCGTGGCCTCGATCCAGAAATAGGCGCCAGTGCAGCGCTCAACCTTAACTGAAAAAATGGCGCGGTTCACCTTGAAAATAAACAAATTGCCCCGCTAAACCTTTAATTATTTTTTCTTCTGGCATGTGGCCTAAGGGAGTGGCCTCGATCCAGAAACAGCTAGACGTTAGCGCCCGCGCCGCGTTCAACCTTAAATCATAAAAAAATGAAATTACTGCGCTCAACCTTAAGTTCTTCTCATCATTTTTTATGTCACCTAAGGTTATGGCCTCAATCCAGAATAAGGCGTTGGCACCAGTGCCCCGCTCAACCTTAAATCGTACAAAAATGAAATTGGAGCGGTTAACCTTTATTTTGAAAAAAAGTTATTGCCGCGTTCTACCTTAGCTTAGATAGTCATTTCTTTTCAATTGCCGCGCTCAACCTAAAGTAAATCATTATCAATATTGAAATTGCCGCGATTCACCTTAAATTATTTTTTTACAAAGATTGTCGCAATTCATCGTATTTTTTTTTAATTGTCGCGCTCATCTTTAAATTGTCAAATAACGATAATGCTAAATTTGTAACTATAGTAGGAGGGGGAGGGGTTGGTTTAGCGCACATGGGAAGGGGGATGTGGTATATCGGAGGGAGGGGGGAATGGGGGTTGTTACTTCCTCCAGATTTTTGCTATTTATTTACCTCCACTCGAGTGACGACATCTTCGTTTTCGTACACTTCATCGTCCATATGCACGAGGACATTTTCGGAAGCCATAAGGGTCACCGTTACCTGAAACAAATTGGTTAAGTTTATTACATTTTTTTCATTAAATATTGTTAAAAATATAAATTGATCATAATAATTCATTTATATATCTTGTGTGGATGCAAAAAGATATAAACGTAATTCAACAACTTTTATTCATTAATTCATATTTTTTTGTTATTATCAAAGCATTTTTAATACAATAATTCTTCGATACATTTTAGTGGGTCGAAAGCTTTTAGCCAAAAGGATCAAGCTTGGGTTAAATGACAAAATTATTTTTTATCCTTTATCATTTTAATTGCGATTAAAATCTTTAACATGTATGTTGTGATATTACCTACATAATCTATAATCAATGTTCATATTTTAATAGCATAACACTTATAAATCAGACCACTCACGTTTTGGCTCGTGGGCAGATAGTTGAAGACAATAGCCTGAAGCCGGAAGCGCTCCCCGCGCACAATCGAGTAGGGCAGGTTGAGGGACAGGAAGAAGGGCTGGAAGACTGTTACCTTTAAAAAAAAATCACGAATTGTATTTCATTCATAGTTCATTCAGAAATAATATATATTTGATATTATCTATAGGTAGATAATGTCTGTTTTGCCTACTGAAGCTCAGAAAGAAAGACCCGTTATTTTTTTGGAGTCGGCCATAGGTCTTAATAAATCAATTTAACAATTCATGAATCCATCATGTGTGACTTAGCTATTCAAAGGTAGAAGGCATCCTTATTTTTCTGGATGTCCGGATTCACCGGGGCGTCTCCATAGACTCGGGCGTCCTGAACAATAGGGACCTCCCCGACCTAATATATTTCTTCAGCATTAGTATTCGAAACATCAGTCTCTTACCGATGCGGTTTCCGGAGCAATTCCGAGACCATGTTGTGGATGCATAGCAAAGGCACTTGCAACCCAAGATGTGATTGTGTCCGGAACGGTGTATTGCATTGTCACTGAACCGTCATCTCTGAAATATGAGTATAAGAGGACATTATACGCATGCATAAGACTGCATCATTCATAGTTGCTTTCATTCATATTTTGGTTATTTACTTTACTTGCAATTCATTTAATCAATTCAGATTCAATAACAATTGAGTAAACTATTATTACATTTAAAATAACACAAATACACAATATATTGACAGCATTCTTAAGGAAAATGCTCAAATATTTCTTATGAGATTATTCAAGACCTTAATTTCTAAAATTATGAAGAAATCGTTTTTATCTTCTAAAACTATTTTCAATGTAATTAACCGTTTCCTAGTTTTCTTTTATTTTTCCTGTTTCATTATATTGTAACGGATACACCTGACTCACAATTTCAAAATGTTAAAAACCGAGCTAATGATTTTTAGAATTATAAAATTGATTTTTAGTAAGCGACGGTAAGTGAAATAATTGATTATTCATTAAGCAAAGCAATTAATGTGCAAGCTAAGATAAAATAATCAAGCCTTTTAGGAAAATAGATAATCACACATGCAGTAAATTATAATTAGCACTAATTCATGTCAAAATCATTTCAAACATAAAAAAATCTAGCATATAGAACAAGACAGAACATTTTAAATAATCAAGTAAAAATGTGTATAGCTGTAAAACAAATTCAGATATGAATAACAATGGGAAGAAAATAGAGATTCACGAATAAAACAAAATATAACTACATATTTTAAAATTAATAGATTCCAACAGGTGACAGAAACCACACTGATTAAATGATTGCAAATTTTGTTAAGCTTTCATGTATCGGGCGACAAAATGTAGCAACGTAAAGCGAGATTAACAAGATCTGAAATAAAAAAAATCGATATCGTTTCCGTTTGAACCATATACAGGATAAGTATTAGAATGAACGAAAATTATTTAAATAAATCGAAGATGAAAACAATCAAATAATTCATCTTTGAAACCAGCCAAACCGCACTAATCAGAAGAATAATCTTTCAGCCCCCCATAATCTCGTGAATACATGTTTATGGAGCAGAGTACCCAACAACAACAAGGAACGATCACACAACAATATGGACAACTTCGTCACTTCACAATTGCATTTGGACATCTTCAAAATATCATAGATATCCCGATAGCTTAACATACTTCCTATTTTACATAGCGAGTCTCACCGGACTCTAAAAAGGTGTCCACGCTTCGGTATCACAGTAGCATCATTTAGTGAGTCTCGCATGGGAGTTTGTAAGTCTCCATGTGAGGACACTGTGAGATCACTGTTTTGACTGGGAAGAGCACCACGACACAGTGGGAGAGGATAACACACAGCCATATACATGTATTGGGTTCAAAACGACAATAAACAACTTCAAGACGTCATATTTTATACCCGACGGCCGAACATAAGTCCTATTGTCATAGAGCACTACGCAACGTTGGCAGGGGATATACCTCACCATAATATATTGACTTCAAAACGACGATAAAACAACTTCAAGACGCCATATTTTATACCCGACGATCGAATCGGCCCATAGCCACGTGACCGGAAATAGATTTCGGACTTCCGGTTCCGGGTCAACCGCGACAATGGCGCCACCTACGTTTTCGTCTTCTTCGTTTTCTTTGTTTGCCATCGCATCATGAGTTGCGTTGAGACTAGCTGTAGTCGGGTGAGCAAAAAAAAAAAACAGAAATAATAAGTAGCCATAAAATGAACTGTGGCGGTAACAAACCAAAATATCTCTTTATTATGAAACCGGTCATTTCTAGAAGAACTAGTTTTTCTTCTTAAGTTTTCTCAAAAATATCACAATCCTGAGATAG
Organism: Hydroides elegans; assembly: GCA_001703475.1. Taxonomy (NCBI): domain Eukaryota; kingdom Metazoa; phylum Annelida; class Polychaeta; order Sabellida; family Serpulidae; genus Hydroides; species Hydroides elegans. Next base: position 15,613 of record LQRL01135148.1, on the reverse strand, counting down.
TTTGTGCTTACAAACTAGACTACTAAAAGTTTTCAAGCGTCCCCAAAATCAGCAAAATAAAGATTCAGGAAATAAACCTCTTCAACGAAACATGAATTAAGACACTGCAGAAGTAGAGTTCGATAAGTGGAAAAATCTTCATCAGAAGAAATAACAATAATCTAAAAGTGGTGTTTGTAGTGAAAATGTTTGGAAGTATTCATAGAATCTTACAAATACAAAACACAAATATAGAAATCATCAGTTAAACATGAAAACAGTTTTTTTTTAATGTGAAAATATACACAAAGTCCCTGTTATCACAAATTACTGATTAATCAGCATTCGACAGATTTGCACGAAATCTTTAAGCACTACAAATAATAGATACAGAAGTCACTATCAAAATATTGCGCCAATCTTTGTCGAATAATGATTAATCAGTATAACACATAAATCGAGTATAACTTCCCAATATCATACAAATATCAGCATCTAAAAACAAAACACTTGTTAAAAGAATAACAGGTTAGACTAGAACTAAAACACTAAATCAAACGAAAACAATCAGGATCTTTTTATACAGTAAGGGGTCGGTTACATTTAAGAAAAAGAAGGCAAAAAAAATAAAATCATAACACTTCGTTTTACAAACCAATCCAGCTATAACACATAAGATAAGTGCAATGAAAACGTTTAAAGTGCCTGTAAACGTTGCATTTGTGCTTCAATGTAACCGCGCCCTTACGGTGTATTTGTACATAGTCATATATCACAAATATTATATAAGATGTGCGTGTGATTAAAATGAGAAATCAACATTCTAAAGTATCACTGGCTTGTTTACTATGGACAGAGAGCTAATTATGAATATAAGCTCGTTGCTAGGGGTATACCCTGTCATCGTTTCAGACCACAGCCACGTTTCCGGAAATTCGTCACGTGTAATTTCCGGTTCCTGCATTGCGTCGGTTGAACTAGTGTCATCCTCATCAGCTTCCTCTCCTCTTGCCCCGTCAGCTCCCGCGGGACCTGAGGGACCTCGCTCCCCGTCCGGTCCCGCCGGTCCGGGCATCATTTCGGCCCCGTCCATCTCGAATTCAGGCACCCTTTCGAAGTAACTGTAGTCCACTGCTGTTTTCAAAATCATATAAAGAAGACTTGTTAGGCTTCCGTGTATGAAGGTGTTGGCTCACTATTTGAGCAGTTTATGGACATTTGTGGTGGCTACAAAGTGGCTAATCGCACAAAGAGTCTAGTCCAGTATATGAAGTAGACTCTACAAGACTTTGACCATGGAACTTAACCGCAAATGTAGGGTCTATATATATGTAGTAGAATCTACAAGATATCTGGAAAAACAAAGAGAACTGGAAAGAAACGTATCTTATAGTGATGTCTAAGGATTGAAAAATCTATTAACTGATTATTCAGTATTTGACAGATATGATCCAATTAATTAAGCCAATAGAAATGTTTAAATAATTATTCGAGAAGTAGAAGTATACCTCAAAATATCGTTCATAATACTGATTAATCAGTTTAGCACATAAATCAAATTGTAACCACTCAATATCTTATACGATATCTGCATCTAAAAACAAAAATCTTGTTAAAAGAAAACAGGTTAGACTAGAGCTAAAAACACAAAACACACGAAAACAATCAGGTTCTTATAATATAGTGAGGGAGCGATTACATTTGATAAATAGAACCAGCCTTTTTATATCAAAATGGTAACACAAAGTTTTCCAGTCAATCTATCTATAAAATGGCCGTTCCAAATAAAAAAGATGTTTGGGGGCCGGATGCGGGGGCCGGAGCCGGTCCTCTTTCGGCACCGTCGGCCAATCCGAATTCAGGCATCATTTCGTAGTAACTATAGTCGACTGTATTGGTCGAAATATATATAAGGAAAATGAAGGTTTTCGTCAATAAAGGGTGTTAAGATTGTATCATTTATGGGTTATTTTGTACAAGGGGGAATTAAACACGTTCATCGGTATATATACAGCAAATACATGTAGATGCGCCTAGCCCAATGCCTATTCTGCAAATGGTACCATATAAACGTGGAGTAATGTGTTGGGAAACATATACATGTATCAAACTATGGGTTCACTACATAGCCGACATCAAATAGGTATACAATTATGGAACACATACAAGGATATAGCCTACGGCTATATTTCTAACCTACTAGTAGACAATCTCATTTGTTGAGATAATTGTAAGATATAGTTGATGTCACTGTGACTTCACAGTGACATCAAATCACTGTGCTCACTGGGATACACCTAAAGGAAACTGTACAAGGGATGGAGTCTATAATCATATGCTTATACCCAGTCATAGAGTCCATCCAGATCCAGGTTTCCGGAAATACGTTTCTTCGCGTCATTTCCGGTTCCCTCGTTATGACGTCATCAGTGACGTCACCATCTACTTCCGGTGAGGGACCGGAAGGAGATTGTCTTTCCGGTATCTCCATAAAGTCGGGATCGGCGCCGGCAAATTCCATATCCGGTAGCGGTCTCGGGACAGGAGGGAGTAGCCATTTAGAAGCTGTGTTAAGAAGCAGATTATAACTAGTTGGGATCAATCTGAAAACTATACGAAGGGGCGGGACATACAAACAGATACACGTCGATAATGTTAAGTATAATCAAACTACCCGCCTGGCACATTTATTAGCTGTGTTAGCTGAGACGGGACATAACAAGCGGAGAGAAAAAGGGATGAAAATGGAAATATAAAAATAGTCGAGAAACAGCTGAACAGAAACATGAATTCAAACATGTCTATAATGACAAGAATAATCAAACATATCCCCCTTAGCCATTTCATTTGTGTTCGCATAATCTCGAACACACCCTACTCCCCTATCCCAAGACAAAGTGTCTACGCATTTTTCCTACAGACATCCTACGGACATTTTTTCCACCCGTACACCGTCCGTTTACACGGAAGGACCGAAACATTTGAACATCGTTCCCAGCCTTATATTGTGACTGCATACACGTACAATGTACATGTCTTTCTGGTTACATGAAGTTACATAAGCTAGACAGTGTTCGAGGTAACGAAAATTTATATACCGTAGTGGTAACGTTTTTATATGATAAATTAATGTAGTCCATTTTGCTCAACTATGTATAGAATAATGTTTAAATATACAATTTATAAATGTAGTTTAATCTTCATTTGCTTTTCTTTTTTTTATCAGAGCTCTACCCGCACAATTAGTTTTAATGAAGAAGTAAATCCGCATTCCGTTGGCTTATGAATTCACTTTTGATTCTAAAACACCAAAATAAATGATAAATTTTATAAATGAACTCCGCCGCACTATTTCAATAGACTAGATTCTACCAAAATTCAATCATGCGAAACAAACGACACAAAAAAGACTTAGGAAATACCATAGACGTCGACAAAGAATTGCCAAAAGATCCAGCATACGTTGATTTTATTAGTATGAATAGTGCCTTTTTCATCTGATAGTCAGTAGAGCAAGATTCAAGAAATCGAAATTTCCTTAAGAGATTAGTAAATAAACAGGAAGAGTTC
>LQRL01135145.1:0-11337 GCA_001703475.1 Hydroides elegans | reverse complement strand
GGGTCGCTCATCGTTACATTCAATGGGTGGGGGAAGCGGAGTGGGAATTGGGAATCCGATGTATGATATTCCACCCGAGCCACATCCTGATTATAATATGGAGGATGGACTGCATGGCAACGGGGATGTAGCCTCGTTTTCAACTCCTTCCGCTTATAAGAATCCCGTTTTCGATGATGACGATTCGGGATTAGTGAGAAACGATTATTTCTATAATCTGTGACGTGAGAACGAACTATAATGTGATTGGTCGCTCGTCACTTTGTATTATGTATTCCTTTTCTGTATTATTGTGCAATCTGCGTTGAGATACACAAGGTGTTTTTGGTGTCACTTGGTTTTCACCTTTTTGCATTTAAGTTCAAGTCATTTAACAGCGTCTGTTGCGAATATCATTTCATTAAGTTTTTATTTTAGTGTCGTTAAATACATAAACGGATTGTATGATATTCATAAATAATTTTGATTTGACATTCGAACATGCTACAACATCAAATGTTTTTCGAATGGTATTTGTTAAAACATTTCTACGCAAAATACGCATAGGTCCTATTCAAATTTGAAAAAGAAGTTGTTGTATTAATTGCATTTCACTAACAAAGCATGGTTGACCCGAAAATATAAATTCGGTTTTACTATAATGTTTTCTTCTGTCTTTCTTCAGCTACTTTGTGATACTTTACTGGGAATCACTCATATATCATTATTCTGTGATGACCTAAACTAACTGAAGCATAATGTAACGGTTTTGAAATTATTTGCTGCACTTAACTTTCTTAGATAATATTTATAAGTGAAAAGTTATTTTTCGTTGGTATAGTAGATAAACCAATATTTCTTATTTATAATGAATTAGTTCTTTAAAGATATTATTTATTTTACTAGTGTTAACCAGTGTTCGCTTGATATATTCATTCTGTGTTTTCGTGAATCTGTTTTCATTCAAAATATTACACTAAGTGGTGAAACTGCTTTATTAATGTGTTTCATAATAGTTTATGGTGCTATATATTTTAACCTTGAACAAAAAGAAGCACATAGCTCTATAGCTTGACTAGACTATGAATTTTAAATCCTAAATCCTGGGCTTATCTTTGTATAAACATAGTTTGAGACATATAAAGTAGCATTATTATATTTATTATTATATTTCATATAAGGATATTCAAATTAATGGTAGAAGTTTTGTAAGGTTTTAATTGTTTATAAAATAATTTGTCTTCAAAAAATGATAAAAATCAGGGGCCACATGATCGTACTAAGTTTTAAATTGCCTCAGTCATTTGATCAATAATAGAATTAATCATAAACGATGAATTAATTAAGGGCTTTAACAGATACGCAAATGATATACACAAACTGCTGTGAACCTTCTATGCAATACAACAAACTTCCACTCTGCTATGGATTCATGTACAGGTATTCGCCGCCAAAACCATTTGTATAAGATATTTGATGTGCTTCAACTCTAACCATCGTAATTATTATAACCTTGTGTGTTCTGGTGAAAATAAGAAATCTGGTGTATTGTGAGGTGCATAACTGAACTGTTGTTTGGAGGGCACTGGGTTAAACAATTAGGGTTAAATAAATCTTTTAGGTAAAATTGTGGAGGGAGGGGCAACTTATGATGTTGTTATAAAACATGACGTTTGAATAGCGTAAAAGGTGTGTTTGTAGGTAAAATTGATCGTAGCACTTTGTCTTCAATATTTGAAGCTTGCACATTAAACGCAGTTATGTAATTATACCCTTTTATGTAACAGAATGTCATCAAAACGAGTCAACATTTTAAAATATTGCATATTCACGAAATTGACGCTACCTATTTTACTCAAGCATATTGATTTAAAGACCAGGTTATTTTTTTCCCAAAAAGTAACAATGATAATAATAACTTCTCCAAGCAGATTGTTACAGCACCATTCATGTTGCAATTCCTTTGTCGATATTTTAGTAAACGAAAAAGTTAGCACTGAAAACACCCACGAAGATTCATGATGATTAAATTTTTGATTCCATTGTTTTACTATATGAACATAGCTTCATATATTTTTCACATGTGCGCTATCTTGCTAATGCCTATATGGCTGTTACGCTATCGCAACTGAAGATGCATGTAATATGTATCATTAAAATTTCTTGTCAAATTTATTTATATTATTGTTATATTCTAGTCACGTTTGTTATGATTGTTTATTTGGTATGTATATATGAGCAATACAGTTATATGAAAGGAATGTGCGCTGATATATGTCATACGCATTTGATGAACTGAAGCACAAAATATGATTGAAATAAAATCACGTGATATTGAATGAGTTCTCGTTTTTTTTTTCGTTCGAAGCAATATGTATGTTTTGACATATTTTATAAACACGAACTTTGCTATGTCTTTTCGGTAATTCGCCATTCAGTGGTCATTCATAATCGCATACTTAATTATTTAATTATAAACATATTGCTGATGGTGAAAATTGCCAATATCTGGTTAGATTCTAATATATCTTGACATGACTTATGTTAATGTTTGAAGATTTAATATCGTCTCAATCATTTTTCTGTTACTTGTGATAATAAAGCCTAGATAAGGCACAATGTACTGATCGCTTTAGGATTTATAATGAAAACTTGCACTTCTACACAATCATACCTCAACTTGAGTTAAATTGTATGAATCAAATATGATATTTCACCTCCTATGTCACATCAGAAACACTAAATATTTGCTAGCTTTTAATACGACATTTTATTTTAGGGGGAAAAATAAAATGCAAGTTAATTTGAATATAAAAAAGTTGTTCGAAATCAAATCATATAGAGTCTAATAACACCTTTGCATTAGGCGAAATCATTTTCAATTTCTTATAACATATTGTACTAAAATGGGGCATGTAAAAACTCAATTAAACAACATTATGAAAGGTACATAGAATATTTATATAAACTCTAGTTATAAACCTCAGTCTTTTTATAGATCTCTCAATTAAGATTCTTTATATATCTAGTTAAATGATGTTGAGCTTACGATATACATTATCAAAAAAAAAAACATGTTTACTGTCAATGACCTTAAATTACTCATTTCAGTTCAATTTACCGAACATGATGACTAAGACTCTTTTTTCCCCATGTATCAATCTTCCGAACAAGAGGTGTCGTGACGCGCCCCACAATGCCAAATAATAAACTATATTAACTTAGTCATGCCCTTAATGCAACATACGTATAGGGTCTACATTAACATGTACTTATATATAGACAAAAGTCAGTCTCGATTATAAGTATTAAAGAATACATCTGTGTTATAAATATTGTTTTAAACTTTTTTTCTTCATTATATAATTTAAAAATCTTACTTTTTAGGTGGAAACTGTTGTGTTTATACACATATTTGACTTTGAAAAAAACTATAACGAGAGGCCAAGTGTTTTCCCAAAAGCTTTGGCGAGATAATTGGTTTGTTATCGATATTTCGCATAGGTTTATTCACTGGACAATAGGTCACGTGACGCCCTGACCATCTGAATCAACCCCACTTTTAAGTAAACGTTACAAAAGGGGTTCACGCTACGATGCGCCCCAACCTACGTCGTGACCTATTTAGGATTACCATTCATCGTTTTCCCAAAGATGAATGCTGCTTAGAAATATAACACGAAATATTCGTCAACAATGATTAATACCTTTTATATCAAGGATTCAGATTTAAAGATGCTTATAAACATAGTGTGTCAAGAGCAGGATTTATAAAAGCAGTTGTTAAGTTATTTAAAAGCTAAATAGACTGAACAATTCTTTGAGGATATTTGAGCATAAAAGGCGTACTTAAAAGGTTTAGGATAGATGATTTCGTAATTAATTACAGAATCAATATCTGAAATATATTGGTTATGTAATTACATTGGATATATAAATGCTAATCTCGTTCTTTTCGGATAAATTATTGCAATCAATCATATGTAAGTATCGTCATTGAATAATACATATGTAGAATATATTCCATAACTGCAACCGTGCCCTGTGTTTATTTTTTTAATGCTGTCACATCGAAGCAAGAAATTAATTTTCGTTTTATTAAAAATAATTAACAAAAACAATGCGCAATGATGGTTTGTGTTCATGTGTATATTTTGTTCTGCTACATGATTGCATGTTACAGTTGTTTTAGTTCGAAAGGACTGGGATAATGTAATGTGACGGCTTGCGGTTTTGATTATCACATTGTTTTTTTTTTCAGATATATGAAGAATGCATTTTACGTCAAATAATTTTATAACAAACATATTTCGGAGTTTGAATAACAAACCCCTATAGTAAAGTATTCTAAAACCTGTTGCCGAATAATCACGTTATTGTGAAACCCAAGTAGTATTCTATACAGGACTGTGCCAGTGTATAATTATCTCATCACGTTTCATTAATTGCGTTGCAATCATGTCCCTGTGCAGAGGATATGAAGCAAATCATATGCAAATAAATAAAACGATTTCATCTTATATTAAATATCTAAATGGTGGGATGTGTCTTTAAAACATAATGACTTACTTATGCAATAACACATAACGACGCCAAAAGATTTCTTTTCATCAGGGAGCGCGATTATTCTTTGAAATATAGAACAGGATCTCCCAGTCGACCACCTTTTCTGTTAGCTTTAATATTTATTTAGAACCATGTTTTAGATACTTCAGGGTATGTTTTCCATAGTTATTAAATGCCCTTAAGACAGTTTCTTGCCGAATGGATGGGAGAGTGACATTGAAAAAAGTAAATCAATGCTGCAATACATAAATATATTTTTAACAAAACAACATGATGGTTACACTGGTATACGCCTATATGTAAATTAATATCCCGTTTGTCAATATATCCAAATGTATTTTCTTTGGGAACTAGACGTCTATAATAAACCTTTTCAGCGCTATTATATCCTAAACTTAAGTGTGTTAGCCCGACTTGTGCTTTGTATTGCTTTGTTGTTTGATCGCATATTTCTTTTATGATGAATCAGTTCTTCACACTGGTTCTTCGTTTAGATTTTCATAAAATTTTGCTTCATTGAATGTCGACATAAAATATATTAACAAATACATGTTTTGTATATTACAGAGAATCGTATTTAAAAAAAGGGCCACAAAAACACAGACTCAGTTAATGGTGAATTCGAGTCAACAGACGTAAAAAATCAACTACCTGGATAAATAACATTATATCAGTCTGAAACCTGGATATAGAAACAATACTTTAACAAACAATGTCGATTTTGACTGTTGTATTTATTTTGTCTCTTGTGACTCGCGCCCAAGCTCATACAGCTGGAAACAACTTCCCTGATTATGAAGACCGTAAGTTTTTTTCATCCATGTGTTTTATGAGATATGTTAAAAAACAACGATAATGTTGCATATCAAATGACATTGTGCACTGCTTTTTATTACCTGATTGATAAGCATTGATGTATCTTGAAAATTGTTATCAAACAAAAACAACGAAATTAAACTATACTTCTTCTACAACCACCCTCCATTTTGGAGCTGCAAACTTCGTTCATTATATACTACATGTATTTGCAAATTGTGATTTATGAATTGAATTGGTTATCCATGTATGAGGTCTATCATATTTCGATTTATATAGACAGCCATAGTTTAACGTGCATTTATACATTTTTATATATTCAAAATAAAAATATGTTTAAACAGATCACGCGCCCGTTCATTGGTGTCGCCAGTGCACTGACTGTAACGACGACTATCCAGAATGCAGTTTAAACTACCTCGATCTCTATGTAAGTACAAGTGAATCGTTTAGCACCTGGCCAGACTTTGAGCGACGAGGAGTCAAAGCGAATCTTGTCCGTATATGTTTTTTTATAAGATAATAAGTCAATATTTCAAAATCGCTCAAGATCGCTCGGCCCAGGGCAGCCACACCGTTCCCAATAGAGCCAGACACGTGGTAGTCATAGACTCGCTTGTTGTTGCATCACGTGTATGCATCATTTAAATCGCTCCATTTCGCAGCGTTTCCGCTCGTCGCTTAAAGTCTTGTCAGGAGCTTAATTTTAAAATCATTTTTCAAATGTAACGATTGTAATCAATGTGCAAAAAGGTAAAGAAGTAAACATAATCGTAGATAAAATGAATTTATTGATACAACAAATGACAACAACTTTTACAGGAAGCTTACTTTAATACGCCGAGTTGGTATAACGAAGATCTGGACCCAGGGCCATTGGACCTGGCCGAACACAACATATACCTCACTTGTCATAATGACAAAAGGAAACGCCGAGGTATCGGTTCATCTATTGCCGGTGGGTTCTTATGTTTAAAGATATTTCTAGAATCAGCTTTGCTAATGCTCATGCTGATGTTGTTATGATGTAAATTACTCATATTAGAGATAAAATTAATTCATTAGGCAAGAACTATTTTGTTGGCCTTTAGCACCAATATTTTGAAATAGCAGCGCGAACCGGGAGCGGGGATGGCGCCAACTTATTTTTTTTTAAAGATAAGAATCGATTAGAATCAATTAGAGGGGGCGTCGAGATTTGCGCGCCCCGATCAACCAAATATGTGGTGAATATCCGAAAATGTTTGAGAGAGAGCTTGATAAAATTTTGTGCTGATTGTTTTTGTATTGTTAAAATATACTTTAACGTGGATATAAAAAAAAACACCCGAACTATCCAAGTATAAAGCGGACGAAAATATGCAAAACAAAGCTTGCCTGATATTTGTATATCTAATGTCGATTTACATATGGCTTATAAAATAATTACCTTTATTCATGTGTCAAGACCAATGTCAAGGGTAGGTCATATACGAATTCATATACATTTTCTATTGTTTCTATGTAGGTTCACCGTCATCGCATGACGATCCATTAAGAGTCAAACGGGATTCCGGGAGCTCCAGTAGTAGTAGCAGCAGCGGTAGCCAAAGTGACGTCAGCGAAAGTAGTGCCGTCAGTGACGTCATATTAAACCGCGCAATACGTGACTCATCAAGTGATGCGCCTGGACTTATTTACATCAACAAAATGTACTTTGGCAAAAAGCAAGGAAATGTACAATGTGATGACCCAAACACGGACACAGATCGCTCACGATGCAATATGAACGGGTTCGATCGCTACGAATTCGAACATTTTAAAGATTGCAATGGAGAATTTGAATGTGAAGATGCGGCGATTCCTGTTTGGATAAGCAATTGTAACACGGTGTCGGACTTTCTGCATATTGACTACCAGTGCATAGAAGGTAAATTTTATGTGTAATGGTTAAATGTTTGTAATATTTTTTACAGTTAAAAGGGCAATTTTCTTTCAAATTTGAAGGCTTTGGAAGATGATATTTCCTTTCAGAATATATAAACCAACCGAGGCATTCAAGCATATAAAAATGCAAATCGAAATAGAATATTATATTTTGGATATGATAATTATTACTTTGTTGAGCAATATAAAATAATAAAAAAACTTTCACATTTATTTACATAGACGAACTAAACTTTCGCATGGATGACCAAGACCACTCACAAAACCCAATAGGATACGGCTACATCATGAGTCCCAGATACCCGCGTAAATATGAAAACAACGACGCTGTGCAATGTCGCCTGAGTCTGGAGGACGACCGCCGTGGTATCTTTATATTCACCGTGCTCGACTTCCATCTCGAAGGTAGTTTCGTCCGGTTGGAAGGGGTTGCCTTTTTGCAATAATAATGCTCCGCTTTTAAGGAATAGCATTTCGAGACCCCAATTTCCCATGAATATATTGTTTTCATTGCATCTTTGTAAGACTTTGATGATATCGAGAGTTGATCGTCAAATTATATATGCTAAATGCTATTTAAATCATTGCTGTTAAGAACGATCAAACGAATCAGATCATTTAAAAAGAGGGTCAGCGCTTCCCGGAGGGATCCGTATCAAAAGAGATAATTAACTTTGAAGCTAAGGCGCGGATTTAGCCTTGACGTGCGCCGCGCCGCTCCCAGCTCGCTATTACATGTTATACAAAAAAGTGCATGAGCGCCCCTGTTCTTTTTTACTTGTTCTACCCTTGGCTCTTCGGTTCAATATTTGCTTAATCCACGATTGAAGCTTTATCAAATTTATCACGAAAACGTTATACAATAGTGTGTTGTCAAAAACATTTCTCAGGTGGCTGCATTGAATCCTGAACTACTGTATATTCTGCATATTTAGGTATTAAACGTATAATAACGTATGATGCCATGAGTCAAAACAGCTTACCCCAAAACGTTATGTGTCGATACGCACTTCGCTCAAGTTTTGATAAGTTATTTTGAATGAGATGAAAAATAATATAAATAAAACACCACCGAAATATAACGATGATGATGGAATAAAAGATCGGTATATTTCACTCTTCTGTGAATTATCCTCGCTTTGTTTCTTACATATATATCACCTACTATTGATATTACGATTTTGCAGTTGCTGAGCCGAATGAGGGTTGCATTTACGACTGGGTTGAAATTCAGGAGATTGAGAACGGCGATATTGTTCATCGCACTCGAGAATGCGGTTATTTTGAACCAGGCACTGAGTTTGAGGCCCACGGACATGAGGTTATTCTCAAATTCAGGACGGATATTTCTATTCGAGGCATCGGCTTTTGGCTGAAATTCGAAGGTATGTACTTGGTCATTGCTGCAAAGATTTTTTATATGCGAATTACATGAGGGGCACTCATTTTTTTCAATTGATCTCAATCTGTTCATTGTTTAGCCGAATATGACCAGATATCTTTGAAATAAGCGTAATACGCTGACTTGCATCAAAATGTTTATTTTGAAGTTGCAAGCAAGAAACCAAGAAAAGCTGTTGAAAGCAAATATACAATCCTCTACCAGAATAAAGATTTTAAGAAAACAAATATGTATTTAGGTTATTATCTCACATATTCGTTTACTGAGTCAAAATTTAGATGCAACTGTATTAGGTGATGTATTAAGAAACATAATCATAGAGTAAAATAATCGTTTCGAAAAAAAATTGTTCTGTTCTGAAAAAAAGTTCCAAGCAAGGAAGAGCTGATGCAAGAATAAACATTTACCCGAATAAATTGTTGAGTACCCTCGTTACATTTTTATTTAAATTTACATGATATGAAATCGCTCCGCGATTCATCACGGGAGTATTTTTGACAAATCACCAATTAAGGCTTTCCTGACCCTCATATAGTTGATATATTTTCATATACTGAAATTTACTTTAAATAAAACTTAACATCACATAAATAAATCGTTATGCATTATAATTAAGACCATAAAAGAAAACATCCTCATTAAAACAATATTGTAGCTTTTTAACTTTCTTTTATTTTGTCCTTAGCTTTTCGTCAAAACGGCAACAGCGCCGATGCGAACATCGACTGCCATTACTACGACCCTCTTGACGATTGTGACTCTAATTACGACTACGATTACCACTACGACTATATTTGCGGAGGGGGCTACACATCCTCTGGCTGGTGGGAGTGGACGTAAGAAATATTGAGAATTCTTAATTAATATGAATCGTAATTTAAAATGCGTTATTCGCATCAAAAAGCAAGAAAAGAAAAAAATCTGGAGATGTATAGGCTTAAGTAGACATACTTAATAAACATATTAAAAAGCATATTATAAAGCATAAACATATTTATAAATTTGTTTTGATGATACATATAAAGACATAGTTAGCTAGGTTATATCTTAATAGTTTCTTATATGAAAACGTGCAAGTTGAGGATTAGATATCAATATACATTATATTTGTATACTTTTTATTCTAAATATTATTTAGTAGTGTTTTTTCTTTTCTTTTGGGATGAGATGGTATTCTTTTTCTGTCTTATATCAGAATTTAACACTTCGTAATTCCTATATCGTAGTTTATGATAAAAACAAGCTGATTTAGTGCATGATTGAATATTGCTTTTGCTTCTTTGCTTTCCAACTCATAACTACACTTGCATGCTTAATGTAGTCTTTAGTATGTCATATATCATCATAAAATTATATGTTTTTATTCATGATTTCCTGTTTCTTATATTATTTACAAAAACAGTAACCCTTCAAATGAAATGCATCCCTGAAGGAGGGAAACTCACACCGGATATGTCCTAATTAATTAAATTCATATCTATCACATTATTTACCAAAATCACTGGGGAAATGATATCATTATGTAGAATACTATCAATTTATATTTTGAAACCTTTATTTTAATTATTTGATATGCCAAGTAAAATGATTTATATATGGGACGTTAATGTGTGGACGCGAAAAAGAGAGTCCTATTCGTGAATTCTATTCGTCCCATTTGCGCCGCTCCATTGCGACACTCCTCCTCTTATGGATTAAGTTTTTATTTTATTTGACGGGTAGCATATATTTAAACTGGGCGAAAAGGTCAATCCGGGCAAACGGGCTTTGTCCGGTAAGACCTAAAGCCAGCGTCCGTACTCTTAGAATTGACGCTAAATCTTAACACCAAACAAAAACACCCCGAACAAACATCAAATATTCGATCCGTCTTTTACATCAAAGTGAAGCAATTTTCACTGACCCGACGTCAACCACAACCACTGCAAGCACAAGAACGACGTCATCAACTACAACATCAACCACTACTACAACAACTACTACAACCACAACTTCAACAACCACAACGACACCAACAACAACAACAACCACTGCAACATCTATGCCACCAGTTCCATCGACAACGGTTTTGGCCATGGAGAGGAATGACCCGTCATCTTCTTCGACATTACGTGTTGTTCAAGGAATTCCAATTACCGTGACGGAGAGGTATAGCAATATAAACATCAAGAAATACGACGCCAACATATTATGCATATATTCAAAACATTTATTTTTCATTATATGAATATTTATATCCGTGGTGACTATTTGTATTAGTTGTGTACGTATCTCTTACTTCTCCTGCATCTTATCTCCTTCGTGAATATATTTAGTTTTTTTGCTTTTAATGCTTAAAGATTGCTTGCTTATCAGTTTTCTGTTATTCCCTGCTTTGTTTACATGAATGTATGTACATTTATATTTACTCCTTATTTCTTCAATATATCTTCGGTAACTGCATGTACATGTAACTGCAATTAATACAGTTTATAATTTTTGCATAATCTTAGATAGAATCAATGTCACTGGCTTACACATTTTCTATCCGCGTATATATATATATATATATCTCTCTCTCTCTCTCTCTCTCTCTCTCTCTCTCTCTCTCTCTCTCTCTCTCTCTCTCTCTCTCTCTCTCTCTCTCTCTCTCTCTCTCTCTCTCTCTC
>LQRL01135134.1:4265-22280 GCA_001703475.1 Hydroides elegans | reverse complement strand
TATTCAATATAGCCTCGCTATTGCCAAAAATAACGTCAAAAAATAATTTTTGATATAATTTTTAGCTGAAACTTACTGGTTTTCTTGCTCATAATGAGAAACGCGATCAAGGCAGTCCGAGTGTTTATGCGAGGTGCGAACGTTCTAAAAATCCAAACAATGACCAACAAATCGTTCGCCGTATTTGAACTAAATACATAGTAAATAATTCGGCCTTTTTCGCAGTTTTGAGTGTGATTTTGTGTTCGCGCATTTGTGTTCGGTGACAAAAATTTGCCAAAAGAATAAGGCACATTACTTGACAAGACCATATTGTTCTTTTAAAACTAGAATTTCTACATATAATCAACCTTAATAATCTTAGAGCGACAAGTCATTCATCATAAACACTCGGTAAAATGCATAAACACTTTTTTAAACTGTTCGCATGTTTTTATGTTCGAAATTTTCATACTAAACAGACCTTATGACCGTTGACTTTACGATCCTTGACGTTTTGATCGGATACACTTTAAATTTGAATTCCACTATATTTTGAACCAATTCAAATTCTGCAGACGTAGACGCCTATGCCCAATGTGTTTTGTTTTATACTTTAGGAATGAAAAAGGTAAACTTTAGCGGAGGAGAGCCGTTTCTTCCCAAGAAGGGTCGCTACCTCGGAGAAATGGTCAAATATTGCAAAACTACTCTCCAACTTCCAAGTGTAACTATTGTTAGTAATGGCAGCCTAATCAAGGAAAATTGGTTCCAACAATATGGTGAGTACAACAAGCCAAATAAAAAGCTATGTATTTGTTTTCAAATCGATTGTTAATCTGGATATTAAAACCAAACATATATAGACTTTGTTTTGTAGTTTGTTGTTGTAGATAATGCAATATTTACTTACATACATCTGGCTGTGAATGCATTTATTTAAAACATTTTTATCCACAAACTCATGTGATTTGAACAAATGAAATCAAATCAAATGTACAATCATTGATTTGGTCCGAGAAACAGTAGTTTCATGTTCAATTGAATCAAAACATACTTTTTATGCATATTTCCCACCGATTACTTCAACTAATTTCTTCAATATAGATTTTAAAAGTCGGCAATGGGTTAAACCATTACCGTATGAAAACCCGTGGAAGCATAGCCTGTTTATGTGCATTTATTTTGGAAGCCAATATTTTGGCCACAAATCATATATAGATTCGATCATTAGAAAAAAAAAACAGTTTAATGTCTGGAAAAAAATCATCTACGAATAATAAAAAAAGATACAATAGTAAATATTATCATAGATTATTTCACAAACTATGAAGCATAAATTTCTTGATTTGGTAAAAAAAATCTTCAAGTATTTTTTTTGGATAACATCGTGAACTGCGACCGGTCATATGCTCAAATATATCAGACATAAGTTAAAAAGAATAATCTATGTTTAATAACATACAGTTATATTGTACCCTTATGCCTTAATGTCATAACTTTATCTTTATATTTTGCGAATTACACACGGCGAGCTGCACAATGTGCAATAAATGTCCCATTACTTAACACATGCCCTGCTGAACAAAACAATATGCTCAAAATTTAGTCAAAAACAGGTTCAAGTACTCCCGAGTCGTTGAACTGTTTTCATGAGTACATAAAGGCTTTTTTAGAAATAAAATCCTTGTATAAAGATACTATTAAATACATGATTATATTTCATATAGAATGCTATGATAAAATATATGAAGAGTACCCCACGAGCTGTTCCTGACAAAAGCTGTTGTTCCCCAGCAAATCTCAGCTGGCTTGGAGATTTTGAGGGAAATTAGTTCTAGCTTGGAGATTGGAGCTCGAATTATTATTAGTTTGAGGAACACCTTTTATTGATAATTTCTTCATTTTGTAGTAATTAATGAGAATGATTAATACCAAATTGATCGTAAGTGCTTGCAATAGTCTTATAACATGTTATTTGTCATGGATAATAGGTAATTTAGTTTTATTCCACAGTTTAATTATTTCAAAAGGTGTTCCTTTTCTGCTCCAAGCTGGCTAGAAAATGAGGAACAGCTCAGCTGGCTTGGAAAAAATGAACACCTTTTTGCAAAATTTTAATGCTCAAAAAGGTGTTATTTGTTGCTTTTCTTTTTTATAAAGTTGTTTAAAGGTGATTTAACAACTTTTTGAAAAATATGTCGTGGGGTGCTCTTCATATACATGTATGTGCATTTTTGGTAGTTGGTGAAAATCTATTCTGAACTCCCCTGGCTTTATTGGATATATATGAAAGATATGAAAAGCGTCCATAGTTTAATATTGTATGATTATACCCTGTTCTAGCCATAAACCGTAACTTCAATTGATTTGCATGATTGAAAACTGTTGGTTAGATTGTGAGAATTTTGCAATGTACACAATTATCTCGATGATGCAACCCATTTATTCATATTCCAGACAACCCCCTCGGCAAAGGTTCGTCATATTCACGTCCTTTTGACGTCATTTATGCACTCCTTTATTGGTCCTATATTGAGTCCGGGAGTTATTTTGGCGGACGTCATTTTAACATGCGCTGTCCTTAAGTCGTCCGCATTTCGTCGTTCAATGATGTTTTAAGGACGTCATTTTCTGATGTTATTTAAATTTCTCGCACATTTTTATTCAAAAATATAAAATATATTTTATATAAATGCCATATAAATACATTTTTGACGAAAATGATATATATTAAACTGAGCCATCTAATTCTAATTTGAAAACGACACATTTCGATGTGAAACAATTGTCTTTCATTTTTGAGGGGTATTCTCAATGCTATTCAACAGTAAGTTCAATCCGTTAGCTGGTCCTTAACAGGTAACGTCGAATCACGTCGCGTCCAGAATACAATGTCATTACAACGTCACATCGCGACGTAAATAGTACGTCATATATGCAATGTCATAAGGACGTCATCACGACGTCTATTAACGACTTTGTGTGGACGTGTTAATACGTCACGTAATTAAAATATGTCCTTAAGACGTCATTTAAAGGGATGGGATGTGACATCTCATTTTTAAATCGTAGCGACGTCCTATTTGTGTCGCGGACGTCGGGACGTAAAACTACTTGGTCAGGACGTTCTTAAGAGGTTGTTTGCCGAGTGGAATAAATTTACAAAGAATAAATAGAGTTCTGCCTATTTATGAATTCATTTATATGCGCGATGTGTGCTTAAATGTTTTTCGAATTGGCAACGTTAGAATCAATGGATTAGGCATGGCTCTAGTGATTATAAACAAATCGTATAATTTAGCTTGGGAAGTGCTTTAATAAGGTGAATATATCCACAATAATAGATGGTAGATTCTATACGTTTTTTTTTCTTATTTTTTTAAAAACAATATATACATCAAATCAAAATTCGTCATCCAAAAGTAAGTTTATTTATCTATATTTTTGCAAATATGACATTCTTCATTTTATAGCTTTCTGTAGTTTCGGCAATAATGATTCAATAATATCCACAACAATAACTCCGTTACATATATCATTTATAAGCCCTTATATTTAACGAAGAGCACCCATGAGGTATTCCTCAAAACGATGCTCCCATGTGTACTGTATCTACATGTACCAAATTTAAAAAATGCCTCCAGCTACAAGAATATAAGAAATACCTTTTAAGATCACTTCTTATTTTTTAACAGATTTATTCGAAAATCGATATTTCATGTTTTATTCAGAGATATGTAGCTATATAAGTGATAACTAAGAATAGTATTAAAATTCTGGTTATCTACACAAGTATTAATATTTTCATTATGCCTACACAAAATAGTCTTATATTCTTATTCAAAGAAACAATGTGCGATTAACTGCAAGAGTTTATACAAATATAACTAAAACATTGTTTACGAAATCCCAGTATTATCTGTTTATATTTTTTTTGATAAATAAAAATACAATTAGAACTTCAGCGGCAGTACATAAGTCAAGCAGACCGGGACAAACAGTGTCCTGGACCAAAATACACGTTAATTTGTTAACTAATTAATAGCTGTTACACCATAATAGTGTTCAGAGACAATATATTAATGAACACTGAAATATTATGTTCTTTGATAGATGACAACATACGCTGGATAACACTGGTCTTCATTGGGAATCATGAATTCATAGAAGCGCTTACTGATATCCACAGCGGTACCACCGATTTGCGAATCATAGTTTGTTGGTGAATCGTTTGCGTCGTATTTTCTCATTCTTCCCAGAGTGGTTCGAATCACAAACATGGCATACGCCTGACGGGGACTCCTGACCATAATTGTATCTCCATATTGGTCTGCCTTTTGGCAGCAGTCTGTAAGGTATATCCTTTGACCATACATACCCGCTCCAGCATGTCGTAGTTTAAAACCCGCTTTCGCGATGTCATGAACTTTTTCAGGTTTTGTTCCGTGGAAGAGGAGAATCTCCTTATCCCGATCGATCCCTGTGATTTCGGCATATGGTAGAATCCTCCGGTTGTAACCCCGGCATGTTTGCGTTCGGATCGAATAGGGCAAGTCCCTGGGAAGTGATATATCGGGCATCGTCGACAGTTTAAGCACATATTTCGTATATAGTTCGGGGTTATTGACCTTTGCGATACACGTGACTCTGATATGACCATGTGACAAACCACGTGCATCGCGTCCCGAATTATCGTCCTCATATAGCCACGTGTGTCGAGAAAGACGCTTAATCAAATCGACCTCCTTCCGAGATAAGTCCGTGTCATACATCCTTAAATCGGATTCCGGGCATTTAAGGATCTGTTGAATACGCTGTTGATATCTTGATCTCCCCGCAGAGGCACCGCGATAATCCCGCCTATCTTGTTTGAAATCATCATCGAATTCATCATCCATTGCTAAGTTGTTTGGTCCAAACGGCGATTGGACCCTTGCCAAATGATCGTCACCGAACGGGTGGCGATACATCGCTGAAAAATAAAAAAAACAAACCGTGACAACGTAACGAGTAGCTTCTTTTGATTAGCCTTTGTTGTATATATAATTGACTTTTATACATTTAATCATGTGAATTTCGATAATGAAAGCTTTGTTGTCGTTCGAACATTTCAATGCATAACAACATGTCTGTGGAAGTCTATTCCACCTTAATGTATAGAGAATCGCAACACAAAATTACTTACCGTAGTTATGATAAAATACTCTTTATTAGAATCCTGTCGAACGATGAATATAAATTTACATAAAATATCATTTACGGTTGCAAGTAATCAGTACACATACAGTGTTAAGACAGTTTAGCTACTTTCGTGAAGACAGTTGAGCTACTTTCGATTTGAACGTCGCGCAATGTATGGGAATTCCCCACCGGAAAATACCTGAAAATTACATTTGCAGTACAAACAAATATCGCTGATTCATATAATTCGCCCACGCAAATTAATTGACTTTGGAATGTTCGGGAAAAAGTGGATGGTTATCATGATATACATAATAACTGCTGTATATAATGTAGACTTTTTCATGGATTCGAGGTTTCACGTCGAGAAACCTTTTGATCTCATTTATTAAATATATGTAGCTTACATGTATATTGAGACAATTGAAGGGCACCCTACGACACATTTTTCAAAAAGTTGTTAAAAAGCCTTAAAACTAGGGCACTCAACGATTTATTTTTTCTAAAATTCTTATATTCATCAAAATGTTTATTCTGAAGTTCCAAGCAAGAAAGACAAAAAAAAGCTATCGCAAGCAACTTTACAATCTCCTACCAGAATAAAGATTTCAAGAAATCAAATGTTTTTGGGGTTATTCTTTCACATATTCGTTTACAGAGACTAAATTTAGTAATAGGTGCATTGGATTATGTATTTACAAACATAATCCCAGAGTAAATTAATCGCTTCGAAAATAATCTTTGTTCTATTCTGAAAACGTTGCAAGCAAGGAAGAGCTGCTACAAGAATAAACAGTTACCCGAATAAATCGTTGAATGCCCCTCTTAAAACAACATTACATGTATGAAAAACAACAAAATAATGGTTTTTGAAAATTCAAATTTTGCAAAAAGGTGTTCACTTTTTCCAAGCCAGCTGAGCTATTTTTTCTTTTCTAGCCAGCTTGGAACAGAAAAGGAACATCTTTTGCGAAAATTGAAATGATGAATATAACTAAATTACCTATCATATTTGGTAAATACCATATTATTATACAATAACAAGCAGGTTTAATCAATTTTGAAATAATAAATATCAATATTTAAAACGACAATGAGGAAATTATCAAAAAAGGTGTTCCTCAATCTACTAAAATCTCCAAGCTAGAATGAATTTTCTCAAAATTTCCAAGCCAGCTGGAATTTGGTGGGGAACAGCTTTTTTGGGGAACAGCTCGTGAGGTACTCTTCACAATTGGAGAACCCTGAAAAAGTTTTTGTGATTATAACACTCTACATATCCCATAAAATCATTGTCTTACTTAAAATCTAACTCAGTGTTCTAACAACGTTTTAGGTTGGTTTTATTTTGGTTTTTAATTGCCTCTAGGCTAAAACTGTATTTATAACTCGACATACACAACGCATTAAATGAAGTTTAACATTTGAATCCCTTTATATGAGAATTCGATGCATTCACGGCTGTTTTCAGGTGAATATTTGGACATCCTGGCCATATCCTGTGACAGTTTCGAACCTGAAGTCAACGCCAGGATCGGTCGTCAACAAGGAAAGAAGGACCATCTGGATTCGTTGCACCGTGTGCGACTCTGGTGCTCACAATATAAGGTCGTATTTTTATCGACTTCGACAATTATTTTCTTATATGTTAACATCATGAAAGCGCCACTGGGTCGGATAATCTCTATATGCAGATATAAATTACCTTACATTTATCTTTCATTTCCGGTACATCTATCACTGTACCCAATCTAAACTGCGTTATTCTTTAGCACTCCCTAGGACATGTCATAGACATCTACTTGTTTTGCAGCCTATATAATTCTATTATATTTGTAAATAAAAAAATGTTTAAACTTTTCCTTTATTTTACTATTCAAAAACCAGGTCGCCTTCAAAATCAACTCTGTGATCAACGTGCACAATTGGAAGGAAGATATGAGCGACGAAATTCAACGCCTGGACCCAGTGCGCTGGAAGGTGTGTAACTGTTGTGTTTGTGGGTTGGGAGTCATCCGTATAGTTTTCTCATTTAGCACTAGGGTATGGGTGTTTCCATTTTTACGGTTAAACGTGACTCCTTTTTTGCGTGACGCTGAGTTTTATATTTATTTTCTATTTTAAACCAAATTCTGTGGTTTGCGGAAAATTTGCTGCTACCCGATAACTGAACCCTTAGCCAATTAATTTTTACAAAACCTGACAGAAGTTAATGAATCATTGACCAGAGAACTCATACATGTATATGCATATGAAACAAATGAAACATATGCATCAAATAAAATAAAAATCCTGGAAAAAAAATCATTTTCATTTCTTTTTATATGGCTAACATTTATCG
Source organism: Hydroides elegans (assembly GCA_001703475.1). Lineage (NCBI taxonomy): Eukaryota > Metazoa > Annelida > Polychaeta > Sabellida > Serpulidae > Hydroides > Hydroides elegans. Next base: position 14,776 of record LQRL01135134.1, on the reverse strand, counting down.
ATTTAACCCGAAATTGGCAAAAAACCGCGTTATAGAAACTCGAGCTTGTAAAAAATTGGTAGAAAATTGGAAACATTGCAAAGGGGATATTTAGGGTTAAAAACGTTTTATTGTCAGTACATTTACTTTAAGATGAGGTACTTTGAACCATTGAATATGTCAATTTTCTCCGATATGCAATCTGAGATCGATGCAAGCCCAAGAACTGCTGAGTAAACAGTGAGAAATAATGTACATGAATAAAACCGTCATCACACTGTACAGTGACGCGCGATTCTACCCCAACAAAATTCCTATCGGTTATCGTTTATCGGTTATCGTTTTAAGGTTATCGTTTATCGCATATTGTTTATCGGTTATCGTTTTTTGCGGTTATCGTTTATCGTATATCGTATATAGTTTATCGTTTATCAGTTATCGGTTAGCGGTTGTCGTCAATGGATTTGGACGAGTATGCATGTATGCTTTAAGGTGTTTTGGTTATGCATAAATGATGCCTAATGTAAACACGGCTCATTGAAACACTGTACTTGTAAGTTTGGGTGGGTACCCCGGTGTGTTAAGTGAAATTTCCCACATGTCTATTTTTATATTCTCGATAGTGACACATTATGATGAGGTATTTGAACGCTATCGGTTATCGGTTATCGTTTATCGGTTATCGTTTATCGTTTATCGTTTATCGGTTATCGTTTATCGGTTATCGGTTATCGTTTATCGGCTGACGTTTTTGCGGTTATCGGTTAGCGTTTATCGTTTGAGTTGTTGGGTTAGAAATGCGCGCGACTGTTTGTGTATTGATATACCGTATGGGAAGATATAGAAATGACATTGCGTACAGTTGAAGTGCAAAGACAGGCTTGTTGAAAAATTGTCTATACTTTCAAACATTGTCTAAAATGCATGCATGATTATTATTGGGTTATTTTGATATTGGTCAATATTTCGCTACCGTAAGCTTTAAATATTGAATTAATTTGAAAATTTTAACATGTTAAAGACGTTAACATGATAAAAACGTTAGACATTTCTTGAGCTCCTAGATAACCGTCTCTGTGAGTAATATTCTCCAATTCAAACTATCACAATGAAAGAAAATCGCACGAGTGCATGATAATGTTGTAATATTACGTGTCAATTCCTGTATGGGTGCAGTCACCAGAACATTTTATAAGAGGGACAATTTGTACACGCTTTGTATAAGTCGTGTTAGGGCCTGTCTTCCAATGCATTCCTTATCGGAAACCAAAAACAACGAGCGGTAAGGTAGCTTTTTACCGCTTTTTTCAGTTTCCCAGAAGGAATACATTGGAAGACAGGTTTGTTAGGAAATAAAAATCAAGAAAAAGCTTCCAATGTGGCCAGGCCCTTATAGCCTCTCATACCAACCGAACATATGCTATGCGGTAACCGGCAACCGCCAACCCCCGCCCCACCCCTGAAAACACATCCCCCTATGAAAACTCCCCTGACCTTACACCGTTATCAACGCCGATTCCATAGGCTTTTTCGTTTCCATAGAGCTCTAATCAAAACCATATGACTCGAAGACCCATGGTTTGTAAAGTTCAAAACCACTATCCGTCTTTTTGTTTCATTACGCACAAATACGTCATTTAGGCTCTCTGGAGGGCAAATCTTGAGCCACTTAACCAGTGTTGCTCGGAATAAACAACGATTGATGTACCCTGGCTGAAAGTAAAGCTGATTTAGAGCATGGCGTTCATTTTTCTCGGCTTAGAATGATGCAAAAGGAAGAATTTTTATGGTGGCGGCGAATTCGGGTGTTGCTTTTATGAGAATGTGATATAGTATGATATTAATAATATATTATATATGGAATGGTAGCAGAACGTTTATTTATGATATGACATTTATTTCCTAACAAAGAAACTGCCACTGGTAGTCCCCAATTAATATCACGTTGTAGATATGAATATTTTCTAAGCGTCAAGCTTAGAGGAAAGAAACCAATTTTTTCCTGTGTGCGAATTCATTTCGTTAGTGTCGAAACATTTTCAAATCCCCTCGTAGTTCGTATTCGATTCATTTGTTAACCGATTGTTATTTTTCTTTAAAATATATACATGTATACTTCTAAAAATCGCAAACAACATTTTGCGATTTTGCACCGTTTAAGCTTTAAATTATGTGAGGCATACAAGGTCGTATATGAAATTTCTCCGGGGAACATCCTGTCGCCTCTTACAAGTTTGAGTCACAAAGCAAATGTATTGCATCGTTGTTATTAATCATTTATGAGATGTTTAAGTGAATTAGGATTCCCTATTCGGAGGTAAGTGTAAGGGCCAAACCTTATTAAGTTTGAAAACATAAGTGAGGTTTTAATGAGTTGGAACTTCTTCTCATCAGAACATGGTATCTGGCCATAGATGTTATTTGCATATACATTTTTTTTCTCGGAATCGAAAAAGAGATTGGCATATGAAATTGAAGATTAAAATTGAAGTGTTGACAAATACAGTAAACGTATAACCCCTTAAAAAATCCTGCATCTATTTTCTGAGTTAATTCAGAGTACCGTTGATGAGAACCCATTTAATCAATGGTACAGTAATGAACTTAACCATTTTTATAATTAAAAATCCACGTGCCCGCATTTTAACAGTGTTTTCAGAGGTGTACGTGATACCAATTCTAACGCTTAATTAGCCAGTAGAGAATCCTGCCGAATATGAATGCTAAAATATTGAAAATGCATTTACTGAAAAAAAAACGTAATGGAGTTGAGAGTTTAGATATCATTTAATTATTACATAAAGATTAAGGTGAAAATACAAAGTTAAGTTATTGCCAATTAAATTGTAGGAATCATGATTATGAGAATAATTATGTTTAGTTGCCCAAGCTATCACAATCTTTTGCCCAAAGACGCCTTTTCTGGTTATATTGTCTGTGTTTTCCCCTATAAACAGCAAAAGTTAACCAAAAAACAGACGAAGACGTGATTCACAATTTAAGGGGTTTGCATAATTTTAGCTTTTAAATGTTTTTTGTTTTTCTTTCGAAAATACCATAATTGTAAATCCACTCGCACATCGATACCAATCCACAAGCCCAAACACATAAAACCTATTCATCTATTCACAACATCTTTCAATCCCATAAAATTTCTCTTCGAAAACAAACAGGTCTTCCAATGTCTTCTCATCGACGGCGAAAACGCAGGCGCCGAGGCCCTTCGCAACGCAGAGACCTTCGTCATTAGCGACGAGCAGTTTCAGCACTTCCTCGACCGACATCGGCAAGTTCCGTGCCTCGTTCCGGAAACGAACGAACTCATGCGCTACTCGTACTTCATCTTGGATGAATATGTAAGTTCTTTTTTGAATGGGGAGTCTACATGGTCGAACATGTATGTGTGAATTAACTTTATGTAGAAAGGATTTACATGATAAGGATAAATTGTTAAAAATAGACAGTCACAGTAGCCTTGATCGACTTTAGCTTTGGATGAGTGGATGAGTTTATTAGATAAGTAATCAAAACAATTAATTAATTTTATGAATAAATTGTTTTCTTTACGAAGCAAAGCCTTTAAAACTTTTGAATTTAATATTGCTGTTTTCGTTTCATCATATTTGCGTTATACAAACTTCTCTAATCGCAAAGATTATTAATTTAAAGATGTTGTCATCATTCTCAAAATCGATGGTAAAAGACTATGCGTATTAATCTAACAAAAAATATGCCTATATCATAACCTGGAAATCTTTCTCTGGGTTAGTATTTCATTAACTTGATTAGAAATATATTGTAAAGCACAGACTATGTGTTTTTTAGAAACAAAATCCATGTTTCGCTTTTTAATCGGAGTTTTTGTTGTGTTCACAGATGCGTTTTCTTGACGGAGGAACGAAGAAACCATCGCGCTCCATTTTAGACGTTGGCGTCATGAATGCTATAGATAATGCAAATTTTGATGAAAAGGCGTTTTTGAAACGAGGAGGCAAATACGTTTGGAGCAAAGAAGACATGAAATTAGACTGGTGATGAAAACTATTTTGGACGTCAATTATTAACTGTATTGTGGAGTTTGAAAAATGGCAGCACCCACTGATATGTAGTTTTGTAATTACATTTGTAATCATACGCGCGCGCAGAATACAGCATTGTTATACATTAAAGAACTGGTTAATTATATCGAAAAACGTCTGAACATTGAATGGAATTTTCAATAAATAAAAAGAATCATTCGATAACAATCAACATACGTCATGCTTATTTCTATATGTAAATCGACAATTTAGTATCTAGTAAAATCTCCCTAGAAATATCGTACGATTGCCGGTTTTTTGTTCAAAGATACACCAGTAATATATTTTATGTGATCGGGGCCTAAAACGCATCTGAGAAAAAAAACAATATGAGAAAAGTAACATATAACTGAGAAAGCGAAATGCACTTCCTTAAAAAAAAGTAAAATCTATATCAACGGAGACCTTAATATAAGTGACCATGAAATATTGCAATCATATTCCGACTAAGTGATTTCTCTCGAGAATGTTGAATAATGTAGAGTCTACCCCAGATAATAATTGCTGAAGTGAAAACATATCAAATGTGGCTTAATAAGTCATCTACAAATGCTATAACATCAATATTCAACATGTTTAGACATATCAAATGTGGCTTAATAAGTCATCTACAAATGCTATAACATCAATATTCAACATGTTTAGACTCTGTTCTGCTAGCACAAAGATAAAAACCGGTCCAACATAAAGTTTAACTAAATTTTAAGAATTAGAATCTATTCTTTGAGCTATTAGCAAAAAGATTCTAGAGGGTAGATACTTACGTGTATGTAAAAAAACAAGGTAGTCAAGGAAAGTATGGATACACATTCCATCATATCTTTACGTCATATAATTAGAAAAAGACTACCCGTTCAGCCTGAAATATTCATTAAAATGTTTTTACATATTTTACAAATAGCCAATTATGTTTGAATTTAAGATGGTTATGTTAGCCACACCCTTAACGTTGTTCAAGAATCAAAGTGCCCATACAATTATATATGTAATTTTATCTTAATCGATTTTATTATCCATGTATATAACAGCAACTCACAGCTTACGGTAACTCGCACTAATCTTTCAACCTAGATCTAAGCAAGAGTTGGATCTTCTCCGTTCCATTGCGACAAAAAGGTCAAACTAAAGCTCGGACTCTTGAATTAAAGTGTTCGCACTTCGTACAGAAAACTATCTAAGATAATATTTCACAAGAACACATGATAAGTCGTTTCTCAAAAAAATATTTTTTTTTTTCAAGGGAGTATGTTAACCAGATCCTGTATTGTTTTTGTATTTTGAGGTTATATGTGGGTTTTCAAATTGTTGTCGCTATTTTATCTACCATCACGATTGTTTTTATCGTGTTGAATTAGGTTGATATTGATTCTTATCATACCATAGATAGTTCTTAATACCGAAAAACAAACAAAGAATTTCATCGATAGATCACCATAAAAAGACTTTCGAAAACTAAGATAACCATTATTTCTTTGAGGAACCGTAACATATTTTTCAATTTTCACGTTGGGTGTTCCTTTATTTTAAGCTCTTCTTATAGCGTGACCAGTTTGGTCCATTCTATTTGACCCACTCTGTCGCCTTTCAAGTGCCAAGCGGATGCAGCAGATGCTTCACAATAAGAGGCTTTAATGGCCCCAATACAGAGGAAATTAATCCATGCCCGCCATAAATGGGTTCCGATACTTAACAAGTGTGCCAATATATTGCTGGATATATATACACGTCATGTTAAAACAATATATTAAAAGTGAGGGCCTAGATATACTGGAAGGCTGATTAAAAAAACTAGCAAACCGTATTTTCTTGTGCATTTTTTTTAAGGAAATCCGTTTTAGCTCAATGAATCAACTTACGTCATGGCGCTTCGTTGTTCCGCAAGAAGCTTCGAATAAAAAGTATAAGAGCCATTTGATGCAATTTATGATAATTCTGACACATTTTCCCCATGAAATTGAGGTAAGCACAACATCTACCACACGAGTAAAGTAAATTAAAGTGTATTTATGAGTTCAACATTTCGAGTAAATGCACATTTTTTTTCGGATTAGGCTGTGGCATTAGTTCGATGACACTACATGCAACCACAAGTGTCCACATCTTAGTGAATATGGCGAGCATTATTGGTCAATCCAACTGAATAGCGATAGATCCATAAGTGGGTCATTTGCTGATTTTGAGAGGGATGAAAGTCATTTAGATTAGGGAAAGCTTGACCAATGTATGTTATCATATTTACTGTTATACAATCATTAATCGTCGTCATTAATCGATTTCTTATCATTTTATTAGCTGATAATATGAAATTAAGCTTGTATAAAATCCCTATTCATTCATAGATTGATGTCTCATTTGAAACCAATCTTTTTCATGTCCTATCTTTTTGTGTCCTATTGCAGAGTATCCATCACAAGATAAAAGTAACCGCATCTGTGGATAAATTCACTCGTTTGATTCGCAATTACAGATACAATGATGTGATTAATCTGAAGGGCACATATTTCTCTGTGAAATTATAGAGGGCAGACACATAACTGCTCTCACGCCTAGTCCACGAACAGGATTCTCTTGATGGTTTTGAAAATGAAAAATATGAGGATGAGCTCATATATTTTTACTGGAATATTTAAACATGCAAAAAGTCATAAATAATAAACCATAAACATGATAATAGTTATCATTTTTTTTTCAAGTATATCTTGGGATGGAGTATATTGATTAAACGAATAACATGGTTCTTAGAAATGAAATTGAAATACGAATAACCGTTTCAATAAACCGCCCATGCCGTGAAAAAAAATCATGAAAAGATGTGATGTTCAGAGGACGTTAAATAACTAGTTGAACAGATGTATTTTGCTTTAGCCCAACTTTAGTATATACTGATTCAACTGCCTTTGCTTGATATCTATTTAATTATATTAACGCAAAATAAATTCAACTTGAACCAGGCTTCAGCATATTTCATTGAAAAAAATCTTTAAGTGGCAATTTATTCAGGTTTTGCATGTCTTCCCGATCGGTTCAGCCACGCATCCTGAAAGGAAGCGGAATAATGTCATTCAATGTCTTTAAATCCATCTTAGCGGTTAATACATCATTCGATCAGCAGGTCTGTAGACATATACGAACCAATGAGCTCATGTTAGCATAATAAAAGCAATCAAATCAAATTGTTTAAATAACTCTTTTTATATTATTTTCGTAACATTTTATAAGACCACAGGCAATGATCAACATCCTTGATATCGCCTCTTCCATGTACATACAAGTCTACTATACAGTTAGTGCCACTTCCAATTGGACTAACGTAAGCAACATCTTTGGTATCAAAATTTGCCATTAATATGCGTATCGAATTTTTCGTTGATTCGTTTCGCGTTTATTCGTATCACATTTGTTTATTCGTATCCAATGCGTTTGCTCGTATCAAATTCGTTTGTTCGTTTATTCGTATCGAATTCTTTAATTCCTTTATTCGTTTCAAATTCGTTTATTCGCTTATCTATTACTCATTCACGATTAAGATATTCATGTTCGTATCTTATTCGTTTATTCGTATCCTATTTGTTTATTTGTTAATTCATTTCAAATTTATCTATTCGCTTATCTATTACTTGTTCACGATTAAGATATTCATGTTCGTATCTATTAGGTTTATTCGTATCAAATCGTTTATTCGTATCATTGTTTTGTTTAATCGTATCAAATGTTTTGTTTATTCGTATTGAAATATAGCGTTTTATCGTTTCAAGTGTCCAATAAGAAATGGTTTTAACTATACAAACCTTAATGAACGTCATTCATTCATCCCCCATGTCTCCGTCTAACGTAGCATTAAGCCCAATGTCCGGTTTGCGTCAAGAAACCTTTATTGGCGAGAACCAGTATGTCTTCATTTATCCAACTTTATCCCCAACGCGACACGGTTTTCACAATGTTAATCGAGCTCGATAGGTTCAAAAATAAAAGATATTTAATGGTCTGTCTCATTATTTTGACAATGTCGTAACAATAAAAAATATTTACGTTTTTAATGGTCACGATCTCATTAATTTACAAAGGTTTGATTCGTTAGAAAACCTTGCTTTCAAGTCTCATGGAATGACTCATGTAATAGTTCGAAACATACATTCAAAAATCTTATGAGCCTCAAAAACTACTCAGTTATTTCGTACTGGTGCTTACAATGTAGAATTATCTCACAGACCATCAAAAATATGTTCGTAGTGTTCTTTTTCGAGTCTGACTATGGGTATGCAGTTGTAATCAACAAGCTTAATCATATATATATAACAGAACAAGATTGAAAATTAAGATAATGTCACAAGGATGGTGCGGCATGGCTCACCACCGATCGCTGCAAAAGTGAGAAAAAGCGAGTGAGAAAAAGCAATAAAAAATTAATTGAATATATTTCTTTGAACTTCACATGGATCGCAGTGAGCCTTATCACCGGACTATTGAAGATATATATCCAGATAAACCAAAATTATGAACTTCTAATAATCAATGTGTAACTCCCTCTGTGTTCAACTGCTTGACGAAAAAAAACTTGATTACTACAGGATTTTTAAAATTTGAATTATTTACGAAAAAGTGCATATTTATCAATTAGTTCCATGTGTCTCAACAGTAAAAATTACTCCTAGCACTTAGGCTTAAAAACCCATCACCCATATAACGGTGAGTAGCACAGCTCATCATGGCCATCCAGATAGTCTCCTGTTTTGTCATCAGTGTAGCATTCCACTCGCAAATAAGATCTGCTCATAAGAAATAAAATGAAAGTATCAAATACATTGGACATGTCATGCTATTAATTGCTGGGTAGAGTGCATGATTTGATCAAGCTTAAAATGTGTCAAAATCTTATAAGAGGTTATTATTTGAATTCAGCTATTTTTTAAGCGTCATCATGAATATTGATTTACTATTTTCCACAAACATTTTCGAATTAATAAAGAATCTGGGCAAAGATTATGTACATAGTAAATTATATGATATACATAAATCAACGTTGGAGAGCATCATCAACTAATATGTCGGTTCGTGAAGAATCTTAAAGGTTCGATTTACATTTCATGAAAATATGTAAGATGCAATACGTTGTTAAAATATCGCGCTTTTTTGCACGAAACTCATCGACCTTTTCACAAGTTGCGGATAAACCACGAATGAAATGGAAAATATGAAGCCGTATTTGTTGCTATCCACATTAATACAATCAAACAACTTGATTATTGGCCGAATGCAGTGCTCTAGGGTGACCTTTAGGCCTGGCCACATTGGAAGTTTTTTTCTTGTTTTTCCTAATAGACCTGTTTTCTAAAGTATTCTATATGGGAACTAAACTACTACCAACACGCTCGTTATTTTTGGTTTCCCATAAGTAATACAATTGAAGACAGGTGTGTTAGGGAAAAAAAGAAAAAGCTTCCAATGTGGCCAGACCCTTGATGTGTTACTTCGTTACTTAGGTGGATGTCTATTCTAGTATTTAACTTTGATAGCGCTATTTCTTATTAACGCTTTAACGCTTAACAAGAAATAAGTATAATGTATATATTAAATTACTGAAAAATACATGCATACATAATTATACACAATAACACAAAACTAAAACTAATTTAATTTGATAACGAATATTGACGAAAGATATGCATTTTAGAGATATTTAGTGGAAGCAACATCATATTTTTAGTTTGTTCACCTTTCCTTTCCCTTTATTTTGTAACCTGGCTTCATGTTTTTAAATTATATTTAAGTTCCCGAAAATCCAAACGACCGTAAACCCTGTTTGACGCTTCGCAACTGGGATTTTAAGCCACCAATGCCATTCATGTCCAAGGATTTGTAATGTTCGAATGGGTTCAAACTGATCAAACGTTCAAAGTTGAATAAGCTAACAATGTCAAGGCCACGCAAGTATTCTTACAATCTTTGAAAATTGAGATTCGGGAATTTGATGGTGTTCAAAACGTTCAAACGTTCAAAGTTAAAATAATAAATGTTTTAGGCCTACTACATTTTTACTTTTAATAATTCACATTTTCTAATCGATTTAAGTTAAAATTAACATATAATGATCTATCCAATCTTCGGTTCGAATATATTTTGCTAGACGACAAGAAGAGTACCCCACGAGCTGTTCCCCAAAAAAGCTGTTCCCCACCAAATTCCAGCTGGCTTGGAAATGTTGAGCAAATCCATTCTAGCTTGGAGATTTTAGCAGATTGGGGAACACCTTTTTTGATAATTTCCTCATTTTTGTAATAAATATTGAGAATAATTATTTCAAAATTGATTAAACCTGCTTGTAATTGTTTAAAAAACGTTTATTTACAATATATGAAAGGTATTTTTGATACATTCATGATTCTAATAAACTGTAATTTGCAAGATATGATACGTAATATGGCTATATTAAGCATATCAATGTTCGCAAAAAGA
>LQRL01135128.1:737-10927 GCA_001703475.1 Hydroides elegans | reverse complement strand
GACTTCAGACCTTGGTTTATGCGTGTATAAAATTTGAAAGCTCTAGCTCAACTCCTTCATCCCAAACTCGCGTGGACAAAGTGCTTGGCATCTGGCAAAATGTTTAAAATCGACAATTTTTAAAGTGCTCTAGAATCCACAATTTTCAACCGATCGAGATGAAACTTTGACGAGGCACGACTTCAGACCTTGGTTTATGCGTGTATAAAATTTGAAAGCTCTAGCTCAACTCCTTCATCCCAAAACAGCGTGGACAAAGTGCTTGGCATCTGAAAAAACGTTTAAAATCGACAATTTTTAAAGTGCTCTAGAATCCACAATTTTCAACCGATCGAGATAAAACCTTGACGAGGCACGACTTCAGACTTTGGTTCATGCGTGTACAAAATTTGAAAGCTCTAGCTCAACTCCTTCATACCAAACTCGCGTGGACAAAGTACCCTATATCAAGCGGGACAGACAGACGGACAGACGGACGGACGGACAGACGGACGGACAAGCTCAACCCTATATCCCCTCGTTTTCACGGGGGATAATAAACCTAAAGGATTATCAAATTTTGTACCATATTCCAAGACGATAACGCAGAAACCGCAGAAACGCTAAATCCACTGAATGCACCTTTTGAGTATGTATTTTCTGACAAGAAAAGGCTCCCAGCGAACAACAATTTTTAAAATTGACAAAACAATCTTAGTGGAATCTCATCAACCTATCAATATGAATAAAAGTGGAAATACATTTGCGTTATAGCTTATTATCTGTCTATATGAATAAAAATGTACTTCTTATGGTAACCTGAAAATCTCCCAACCCCAAAGAGAGGGAGTGTTCATGGGGGAGGGGCTTGTGATTCTACATCTACTTCTTATATAATAAGAAAAAAGCCAAAACGTCCTACCTCGTAGCCGAATGACGTCATATCCAGGTCGATTGCAAGGTCATCCAAGATGTACTTACTGCGCTCGGTGCCAAACTCAACGAATGGAATGCATTGGGTTTCTTCTAAGAGTTCAACGAGTTTGCAGAAGGTATCGCAAGTATCTGGAAATAAAAATCACGTATGCATCGACCAAAGTTGTTGAAAAATACATCGACTGTTGTCCATGTGCAGTATTTTTCTCTGATAAAACTTGATTAAAGCCCGAACACTTAGTCTCATTAAGTGATAAATCAGCCAAAAATAGATAGAAGGTATATCACACATACTTTGGTTTAAGAAAATCCAAAGTATAGAAAACCTATACATGTACATGTATTAACAGTCTTCTTTGGATTCTTCCAGTAATGTAAACCAATTATGCTGTGTAAAATAAATATTGTGTCATTTACAACCTGAAATCTAAGCTTGATCATATAAACTTTCTAATTACCTGAGTAATACCCCAATCTGGCTTCTGATGGCTTCAATAAAGGAACAACTTTCGATATAATATCATTGGCAGACGATAATTCAATGTACTGTCTCGTTGCGCGGGAAGTCACGCGAGTGTCGGGCGGACATTTCAATTCCCACTGCGAGTCTCGTTTTCTCAACCAATAATCGTTGATACACAGCGCATTTTGTGCATTGTCATAGTAGATATCATGGAATGTTTTGCATGTGATCAATTTGGCGCCAAAATCGAGCAGACGTTGTTTGCAGTTCTTGGGAATCATAAAGCGACGTTCGACTTCAATAAGGCGACGAGCCATCTTGTTAATTGAAATCGTTGCTTTCGGTATTTGCCGTTTTTTATGGTCGGATGAAAACCAGGCTGTTCAAGGACGCTGACCCAGCTTGTACTCCGAAATGGATATCTTCAGGTATTCTATACGGGCTAAAACAATATAAACATGGAATATGAAATCATCGAACCTGTTAACAATAAATTATATACATTTAGGACATGTTATCATATTATCGGTTGATATATAATAATGTATTTGGCCATAGAACCGGGTAAAATCAGAAAAAAAAATCAAATGCGACGGCGTGAACTTAGAGTGCATCACATGTTTAAAATAAACGAGAAAATTCAGACTGAAGCCTATACAGTAAAGTCACCATGATTTAACTAAAATATCAGTAAAATATCATCATTCAGAAATTACACGAAAGCAGAGCACTATGAACCAACTAGCTTTCTTGGCTAATGACATTTCTTCATCTACGTTAATCCCTTTCCATCAGTTGGATCTACGTAACTGATCTGCGTAACGATCTATGTAAATTTTCAAACATCAATATGATATTATTTTACCCTACGGCACCCAAATGGTGAAAGAAAGGAAAGAAACGAGGTCTAGGGTAACATCGCATATTAAAATATTATGATTTCAATAATATTTAGCGTGTAACCATGGGAAGAGGGGTTTAGTGGATGACCTGACATTTGTTATATGTCAAATTATGATGACATAACATTATTTATATAAAAATCAATAACACTAAGTGTGTAGGCATAAACAGACGATTGTTATAGCTCCAGAAAACACAAATGCAAAATAAAGAATTGGCATGTATACGTGACAGAAAATGAGAAATATTAAGAGACAGTTCTCATTGCAAATGATGTCTAATCACATTGATACTAATTCCAATTCCATCCAATACGCAATAACGTAAAAGTTCAACAAACGACAATGACATAACGACATTATCTTGCCTTACGGGCTCTAAAGCATCCAAATATAACAGCAAGGACTAAGGAGGGAAGTGGGGTTGGGGGCTGTTGGATGCCCTTATCTGTTCGTTTCTTAAGATCTCTTTACCCCGCGGGCCAAAAAGAAGCCAGAATAAGACTTTTGTCTAATGAATTGCTACAAATGAAGCAATACGACCTTTTTTATTATGAAGTCTCGTTTGTTACAATGAACTCTCGTGTGTGAGATCCCGACGGGACTTGAACCGAGGAGGCCAAGTGAATAATTGCGGCCAGTGCCCAAGTCATTTGTCACACTGGGGTGCTGCTGCGAAATATTGTTATGAATGATCTAGTTAAGCCCTCCAGTCATTCTATGATGCCACATCAATTTAGATTATTCTCTTTTTGCTCGATTATTTTCTTCCACCATCGTCACCCCAACCCCTTGTCGCAATCCTACTTTCTAATCACTGCGACTCCTCATCCTAGTGTAATTGTTAAAGAAAAAGAGGGTCCTTGCTATGACAAGGTCCCTGATTACATTTGGGCTGCTTAAGGGTTTAGGGGGTTGCCAGAACAATTCTCCAGAGGACAGGGGATTTTTTTTAAAAGTCGTAATTGCACAATTGACAAAAGGTCTTGATTGAAGTAATGTGAGATGGAAATCATAGCATATTTTCAAGATAGTTCTTATACTATTTTCTGATGATTTCTAGGGATAATTGTATGCAGATGAAAAGGTTTAGTCCATTAAAGTATATTTTATAGAAATGTGCAATGGCTCACGAGACTAAATCCATGGTATCATTCAGAATAGTGATCAATCAAAATGAATCACATATTTGGTTACACACGCCCGCTTATTTATTGTTGCAAAATATACTGTGGATGATGAATATGATACATGTATAATACAATTTACGGCAAAAAATAATATTGCTCGTATGTATGTATATTGCATTTGAGCCTTTCCACAACCTTTGAACATTCAAATGTTCTAGTCCGTACAAGCTCATGTTTATCTAAACATCGCTATTTTTCTACTATTTTTGACAAATTCGCCACTGAAAGCTGACAAAATCCGGTGAAAACTACCCATAGGCATATATGCGAATCGAGGTTTTTGAAACAACCCATAACAAGAGGGGTCAGTGAAACTGACTAAGTCCCCGCCGTCCCAATCCGTGCAACGGCATTTTAAGTAGCACGACCGAGTTCCCTGGCTTATAACGAAACATACCCGACTATTTCATTCGAAGGCCTTTTCATAGCTTGTAGAGAGTAAATCATCTTAGTTAAATACCTGGGTATCGGTTTCATTGTGTTGAAATTCCTCATTTTTGACCAAGTCGTACGACCCCAATTTTGGTCGCACGACGAAACCAATACCTAGGTGCACAACTTCAATATACATGTATATTCTTTCATTGTAGAACGTTTCATTCGATTCTGCCCCTTAGTTGTGGAGTTCGGTCGCGGAATAGCAAACTCCAAATTGTGTTGAAATGCCTCATTTTTGACCAAGTCGTACGACCCCAATTTTGGTCGCATGACGAAACCAATACCTAAGTGCACAACTTCAATATATATTCTTTCATTGTAGAAAATTTCATTCGATTCTGCCCCGTAGTTATGGAGTTCGGTCGATGAATAGCAAACTCCAAATTGTGTTGAAATTCCTCATTTTTTACCAAGTCGTACGACCCAAATTTTGGTCGCTCGACGAAACAAATACCCAGGTGCACAACTTCAATATATATCATTTCATTGTAGAAAGTTTCATTCGATTCTGCCCAGTAGTTTTGGAGTTCGGTCGCGGAATAGAAAAAAGTTGACGGACAGACGGACAGACAGACGGACCCGAATCCTATAGTCCCCCGCTACCGCGCTACGCGGCGGGCGGGGGACTAACAATATATCTACAACATTCAATCAAATGTGCTGGCCTGTACAATCATGTTGAACACGGAAGCATTGCATAGCATATCTAAACATTGCTATTTAAACCAAATTCGCCAAAGGAAGTTGACCTTATTCGAAGGAAAGCACCCAAAGGCATATTCGCAAATTAGGAGCTTTTCCATTGAGCCTTTAACAAAATCTCTACAACTCATGTATATATAAAATTCGCTATTTTTATCTAGTTTTGTCAAATTTTGCCTAAGGCCGTGTTCACGCACACGAAAAAGCTCAGAAAATAGCACGAAACCCGATATTTTCGAAAGCCACATTTGTATAAAAACATAGCAATTTATCCCCTCTGTTCACGCAAAAATTAAGGATATTTTTTTGCGTGAACACTCCCAGGGTGTAGCATAAGGGTCGAAACCCTCGGTAATTTCGAGGGTAAATCAGGATTACCGAGGCAGAATTGAGGTACCCTCGAAAAAATACCGAGGTAGAAAATCGGATCTACCGAGGCAGAATTTATGTTCCCTCGAAAAATACCGAGGCAAAATCGAATATACCGAGGCAGAATTCAAGTAACCTCGAAAAATTACCGAGGCAGAATCCTGGCTTATGCTACACCCTGCACTCCTTTAGGAATTTGACCAAATTCGGTCGAAACTATCAACGGGCACATTAGAAAAGATCTTGATGTGCTAATAAGCACATCAAGAGCTTTTCATGGACCTATAATCACAATCATTTTCAAAAGTTCAAGCCCATTCAAAAACATGTTTTTTTTCAAATGATAATTTTTGACATTTTTTTTTTCAAATTCGCCAGCGGAAATCAACTGAATTCTGTCAAAAATCTGTCGAAAGGCACATCTATATACCGTGACCTATCGTTTGAGCGAATAACCAAGTTTCTATTACTTTGGTTGACACAATATGAACTGGACATAATAATCACTATAAGCCGCCCTCGGTTATTAGCCGCAGAAACTGTTGCAAAATGCAAATGATCCCCACCTATAAACCGCCCTCGCTAAAGCCAGTAATGGTCAAGCATTTCACTAAAATAGTGCTTTATCAAAAGCTAAAACACACAAAACTACATGTTCATGTCGTTTTATCATGACTGTAGTCTGTATTCAAGGGTCATTATATGTAAAAAATTGTTTTTTATAAGAATAACTTTGTTGTGCGTAATTTGGGGAACTATATTGAATGGAAACATTAAACTGCACATGTAGGCAGTCACTATGCACAAGGAAGTATCTGTAAAACACGAGCAGGCCCCAACCGCACCCAAACTCGAAGGGGTATGGTTTTTTGTAGATTTTAAATATATTTTCTATGAAAACCGCTATTTTTAGCCAATTTGACAACTTCCGGTCGGGTGTTTTTGACCGAAATGGCCAAAAGACACATTTACGGACCAAAACCTTTCATTTGAGCCAATAACCAAGTCTCTATGAAACATCCGTTCAAAAGTTCTAGCCCGTACAAGCTCAAGTCTTGAAAAACCGCTATTTTTGGCTATTTTGGCCAATTTTACAACTTCCGGTCAGGTGCTTTTGACCATTTCTACGGACCAAGACCTTTCATTTGAGTCTATAACCAAATCTCTATGACCTTCCGTTCAAAAGTTCTAGCCCGTACAAGCTCAAGTGTTAAAAACCGTTTTTTTTTTTGGCTATTTTGGCCAATTTTACAACTTCCGGTCGGTTGTTTTTGACCGAAATGGTCAAAAGACACATCTACACATCCAGACCTTTCGTTTAAGCCCACTCCCAAGTCTGTACGACCTTCTGTTCAGAAGTTCTGGCCTGTACAAAAAAGTATGACGGAGAGACGGACAGACAGACAGACAGACGGGCGGACGCACACCCCAAACCTATAGGCCCCCAACCTTTTGGGTTGGGGCCTAATTAAGCCATCTTTGTGAAATATGAAGTATATGCGCTAAATCAAGACCGGGTCACCCTAAGGCGGGCTGCCTTGAAGCCCGGAACCTCGTAATCGTATCGAACATCACCGAAATTATACAGGGACACATCCAAAGCCCAGAGTCTTATTTGTCCTGTACGTTTTGTGAAGAATCGGTAGCAGAACACGGAGTGACAAACGGAGCAACAGACGGAAACCCAAAGTCGCAACAAGGGAAGCTATGTGTATATCTACCTATGTACAAATAGGACTAATTTTAAAATTCAGATTTTGTATCGAATTATTCGAAATACGATATTCATGTTTTTTATGATATATTTATATACACTTGCACACCTGTATTGTATTTTAGTCGGAAATTATTGCGGTATGATAATTAATTTGAGATATTAAACTTTGGATTCGTCTCATTTCTACAAAGCGTCTCATTTGCACATAGGCTCCCTTGTACAACCGCCAGGAGGCCGAATTTTATAAATAACCGTGTAAGAGTAAAACCCTAAAATTTCGCCATATTTCATCAATTAATTTTGGCGATTCGGTACAAAATTGGTGTAGGATATAAATATTAAAATGTATAGTAAAAACTGAGAACATAGAAAAGATAATATATGTGTAATGTTAAAATATATTATGTGGCAAGCATGACAACCTGTAGGCGATAATTGGATAGCTTTTATTTACGGCACAGAACATCACATAAACAGAAATAACATTACTCTAAATTAAAGTATGTGCCGTCACTATTTACTTCATGTATTAAATATCTAAAAACATATCATAAAATGATGGATTTCTAAAATGCAACCTAAACCAAAATTTTCTTTAGATTCGAAGCTCGCAACAAAATTCGCACAATAATATTTGTTGCAGAATATTCTTTTATGAATGAGTGAAATGTAAATAAAACAACAACAAAAAGTGTCGTAAAAGGGTTGATTGATATTTTCAATTAGTTTTAAAAAAATACATGATATAAACAATATAAAGAATAGTTTGATATTGATAAAATATTGAATTGTTGTTTAAAATTTAAAATAGCAGTACCTTTGCTAAACAGAAAAAAAAAACGTTAAACGTTTGACTATATCAACTCCTACCAACAGAAAGTGATAAACATATTTCTGGATCATGTTAATTGCCATGCTTTGAGTCATATGTTATTATTTCTAAAATGATAAAACAAATGATAAAAATAATTATGTATGGTTAATTCCAATCTCATTTTTGATTGAAATTTCGATAAATCGCTACATAAAAACCGATTAATAGTATTATTTTTATTTTATCAAGGAAAGATCAAATATCAGTCAAGTAAGATGACAATGAAATTTGAAATAACCCCTTTCAAATTAAAAACAATTTGATATATTTCTGATCCAATTGTTTATATGTTTCCAGTATATTTTTATGTTCTTAGCTGATGGAAAAATAAAAGCTTGTATGATCATTTGATTGAAAAGATTGAACCTGTAATATAAATATACATTTTTATATAAACTTCTGTTTATAAATTTTGGTTGGTTTCCCGGTAGCCAGGGCATTCTAGTGGTCATAATATACACCCAAAAATATGTTATTTATGCACTTCTTTTACATGTGTGTAGCTAATGCATAGCGTGTTACGTTGAAAGTTTAGCATATAAAGTTTAGAGTGTAACGTTAAGCATTTATGACTTAATGTTCAACGTTTTTTTTTTCGGAAAACGTTTTTCATGTTTAATAAGAATGGCGCGCGATTTGCAATTTGAAAATTTACTGTGGAAAACTTATTCGCCCATTTTTAACAATTTTGTTTATTAATGTCTTGTTTATTGCTTGTCTTTCACTTCTAAAAAATGTGCATTTACCGACATAAAAGGAAACTAACTTTTGTACTAATTATCAATATCACGAAGGTGCAATCACATTCTATTAAATCACAGGATATTATATGACATTATATAGGACATTTCATAAAATGAAATAGTAGCACATTCTCCATAGATACTATGACTTCATCTTGATATTTTGAAAAAGAAAATACTTCAAATTTTTACTAGAAACATATATACCAATTAAACAAATCAAATAAGTAACCATTCCGCCTAATCTACAACACTTTATAGCGTTGCGAAACATATTAGTTTCATAGATGGATTGTTGACAAACGGCCTTGATCGGCTTAGAATTCACACCGTGAATATTAAAAGAAATCAGAGGGTTCAAATGCATATAAATGTTATTTCGCTGTCCAGAATGTGAGACAAATTGCTGTAAAAATGTGTTTAAATGCAACATATATTCAAATCAAACTATTAATAAAAAACAATAACAACATTTTGTAAACATACTAAATGCCATCAACCATAAATATCTACTAATTGGGTCATTTATATATTACTATTCCTATTTTACTTGATATACCTCTATGAAAGAGTATCTTAACCACTCTTCTTGCATCAAGGCAAGGTCATTGACCACAATGTTGCCTTTGACACAGTATAGAGAAAACTCATGTGGAAAATAGGAAAAACAACCTTAAGATATTCCAAATCGTCATCCCACTTAAGTGTAATAAAGCGTGTGTCATAGTAATTTATAAACAATATATTCGGTGATTTGAAGTAAAAATAGGCTTACATTCTTTGCCATTTATCCCGTTAGTGTATCTAAACATTTTTCGGTTGTGCCTCCGTGGACCTCGTTTTTGGACCTTAAACATGATAAAACTGCATGTTCTAGGTGACACAATTCAACTCTAGGACTGTTAATCATCGGATATCAGATACTTTACTCAACAGCCAAAAAATCAATGTCAAATATGAGATGTGAGAAAGCGTCAAAATAAAGATGAGCTTCCAAGTGACCTTTCATGGACGTGGAAAATGTATAACACTAAGAATAATTTGTTATCTGGGAAGGTTCGCTCCAAATGCATCACATATATCAAACAGACGAATAGACCAATATTTACTTGTATAGGACGGGTGAGAGAGCATATACGGAAACAAAAGGCAGTGCGGTAACCCCGAAAAAGAAACAAATGTATATGAAGGTTAAAGTAAGAACATACGATAAATGTAGACTTGAAATGTTGACAATTCGCTGCCTTGGAGAATTCTAGGGGTGTCACACAGAAAAAATCAAACTACCAAGGAAACCTAAATAAAGTATGATTTTTCCTGTTAGAACATAGCTCGTTTACTGCAAATTTTGAGAATTTAATTCTAAGGTGCACAATGACGACCCTGGAACCTAGGTCGACATCCCTCTTAAGCCAATTAATTTTGAGAAAATCTGACAGAAATGGTCAAAATCTCTTGAAAAAAGTGTCAAAAATTGGTCCAAAAACTTTACATATGTCAAAGGAAAAGGGGAGAACAGGATAATCTATGCATCAAAATCAAGAAAAAATCCTAAAAAAAAATCATTTTTATAATTTTTCATATGCTTATAATTTAATTATTAATACGAAAATTTGCAAAAAAACCGCGTTTTAGAAGTTTTATATGCTGCAGAAAAACGGGATTAATTGCAAAGAAAATTAAGGAGATATCAAGGGTTAAAGACGTTCTCAGGTCAGTACGTTGACTTTAATACGAGACTTTAGGCAGACCACAGAGAAGATGTTTCACTTGTGTACGAGAAGACCGAAAGCGTCCTATCGATCAAACAAAAGGTAGAGTACAACATATTATGGATTTGTCATAAATGAGCCATATGGAGAAGGGAAAGGGTCATG
>LQRL01135114.1:5173-22662 GCA_001703475.1 Hydroides elegans | reverse complement strand
GGGGGGCCCCCCCCCCCCCCCCTTCGCTCATATTTGTTAAAACAAGAATTAATGGGTGTAGAACCTTGCCCCACAAGAACCTCCTACGATTCAATATCTGTCCAAGACGAGTCAACCGTTTGCTTTTATATGTTATACAAATAAGCAAGTAGGGTCAGTGAAACTGACTAAGTGAAACTGACTAAGTCCCCCGCTGTCCAAATCGTACGACCCAAATTTAGGTCGCACGACAAAACCAATACCCAGGTGCACAACTTCAATATATATTCTTTCATTGTAGAAGGTTTCATTCGATTCTGCCCCGTAGATGTGGAGTTTGGTCGTCGCAAACTCCAAATTGTGTTGAAATTCCATATTTTTGACCAAATCGTATGACCCAAATTTAGGTCGCACGACATAACCAATACCCAGGTGCACAACTTCAATATATATTCTTTCATTGTAGAAAGTTTGATTCGATTCTGCCCAGTATTTTTGGAGTTCGGTCGCGGAATAGAACCAAACCTGAAAAGTTGACGGACAGACAGACGGACAGACAGACAGACAGACGGACGGATCCGGATCCAATAGTCCCCCGCTACCGCGCTACGCGGCGGGCGGGGGACTAATACTCGGCGCCCTTACCCTCCATATCTTTTCGTATTTGCGTTGCGCCCACCCCTGTTTGCTCTGAAATAGTATCCCAAAATATAAATCGAAGCCCCTCCATAGTCTATACTATTGCCACCCCAAACCCCCATCCCCTCCTCGGTCTTAAATGTAAAAATGGCGCTATATTGGCATCCTGGTTTTATATTTAAAAAAAGAGATTTTATCTTAATTAATCAGGAGAACAGTGCTAAACAGTGCTAATTTCGATTTGTGAGGAAAAAAACCGTAGTCCGGAATATGAATAATTCAGATAAAATTGATTGATTTCGATGTACATGACCTGACCACAAGGGTATCATTGAATAGTCATTCATTTTGAAGCAACGTAAATTTGATCGTGTTTGTTCAGTATATTAAATAAGTGAATGCTTTCATATAGTGAGTACTCCGGTACAAGAAAGAGTGTTGAGCTTTTCTTTTAAAATTCATTGAATATTGCCATAATTCAATTGAAAAAAAGGGAAATAATGCAGCCTCACCAAAAAGATGGCCTAATTTTGGGAAAAAAATTAGTCATCAGCAATCTCAAACTAGAGGACAATATTCGTTAAGAATCTTTATAAATATGGGAGTAAAAACAATGATATTGCTAAGGTAGTAACTATTCGTGTAGAAATCGAAAGTGTACTGCGGATAAACCAATTTGCTCTTTGGGTTCCCCGAATTATAGATTTGACATTTGCCATTTCATTGCCTAACTCCACCAGCAAAGGACATACTGTATATGAAACATTTCAGCTCTTATTTCTGTCGTCGTATTGCTGTATAACAAGTTTTACCTATAATATAATGTTATTATGAGGAAGTAGGCTACAGTTGATCCTATTGTATATCTATTGAATGCCAAACACCATCGTTAAATGATTTCAGCTTCCTTTTAATGATACAAGGAAATAGAAACCATTGCCCATGATTCAACTAAACAGTAGTGATGAATAATTGTTTAAAAAATATATATACATTTTTGTTCGTACATACATGTACATGTAGCAATTATGCAAAGCATTGCATAGCCATTTAACCAAGTTCGGTAACTCATTAAACATTGAATTTAAAGAACAGCCGAAAACCTCCTTAGTATGGATCTACGTCCAATGGGCATTCGCGGAAATCGGCGAAAACTGCGCTAGCCGAGGCAATTTGATCCAAGCCGAAGGGTGCTTCAACCACTCGGCCAGTTTGACCGAGCAACATTTTGTCTTATGTTACACCCTGAACACTTTTATGTCTCTTGATGACTCGAGACACCTTTATTTCATTTACTATATTTTCTAACATTGCAGGCAGTGCACCGGCGGCCCCTAGTCAAGTGTCGTCGGAGGAGGAACAGAAGCGAATCGCCATGCGCAAAGCCATTGCTGACAAGCTCAGGATGGAGATGCTCGGCAAACCACAATAAATTTCATATGATTATTTATTTTTGTTAGATCTATGGGCCAATTTTACAACCTTATTCTAGACCAGATTCCTGTTTGCTATATGTTACATTCAAATCTAGTCTAGACTAAGGCTGTGAAATTGGCCTGTCGTGTCTCTTGTGAGAGAATCAGATTTCTTTTTGCACGACGGGTATTTTCTCTGTTGTTATGTGGTATGAAAAGTCATGAGTACAATAAAGAGAAAGTCACTACAAATTTTCACATTTCCAGATTAAGATTTTCCGTAAAAGCTTCATGTTTTAATTATTGTAGAGGTTGTTTCAAACATATCTTGAATTATAAGATATATAGAGAGTGAGAAGACATATCATAATGCAAAATTGTCACTTTTATAGTTTTTCCGTAATCCGTTGATTAACATATGTATGTTGATAACGACAAAAGTCTAAAACTACATAAGGAAAGGGGTATTTGAAACATAAGACTATTTTTTGGCGAAAGTTATCGAAGATTATTAATTTTCCTTATGCTGTTTATGTAAGCACGCAGATTGTTTTTTTAAGTCTATGATGGTATGTGTAAATTAAGACTAGAATCATCGTTAGTCATTGTTAGTGTGAACATATTTTGTATTGAGAACTCGCCATGACATATGATATGAATGTTGATTAAAAGCTAATTTGATTTGCTGGAGGACTTGCAGTTGTTGTTTGATACCTAATTATGCGAGTTAACCTATGAAATGAATTTATATTACAATCTAAAGTTGTATCTTGAAATTATCATGAAGTATACTATTCGTATTATATATCATACACATTTATAACGGGACCAAATTTGCGTTGGTTAGCATGTCCCTTTGTACTCATGATTGATGGTTTCAGTATATGCAGTGTTTTATTATGATTATAGTTCATAAATTTAATTCAGGTCATTTCACTATCATTATTATGAAAATTTGTTCCAAAGGAATATATCGTTATATTCGTGTGTTTTGTTACCGAATATTGCTATTTTGAGAATTTGACTATGGAATTAAAAGGGTCAATTATATCCTGTCGAGGTTGTTGAATTTATCAAACATATTACGAAACTTAATTTAACTACCGGTAAGTATCTGTCCAGCTAAGTATCTGTTAGTGTCCAGCCCTCGACATTTCCAAACTTTATCACTTTTCAATGCATGGAATGAAGCTTTGGAAAATTTAGTCTCGTGACTTTCAAAGCATAGAAGCATATAATTGTTAACTTCAAATTAGATACAATAAACGTTTGTTAATTTTAATACATAAGAAGAGCTTTAAAGTGCTCGAATTGATATTATTGTAATTAATGAATGGTTTGTTCCTATTGTGAGACAATCGACATTGATTGCGTCAGGATAACCAATCGGTTATGGATCATGGTTAAAAACATAATACACCGGCTTGTTTAGAAACACAAAACAAAGTGCTCAAGAAGTAGTCAAGTAGTGTAAACGCGTATGTGCAATATATTGATGTAGAGTTTAGAGTGCATTGTGTATTGCAGTGTCTAATATCGGTGTTGTGTGCTCAAAGTGTATCAATCCGTCCGCATTGTAAGTGATATTATATAATTGAAAACTTACGAAATGATAATTTATCCGTCCAGGTGAGAATTGACCCAGTTTTCGTTTAACAAGAGCTTATTATGTGTAATCAGTGCGATAAACATCCCTTTGCATTTCTTGTACTTTATATGACCCTAAAAGTGTTTTTGGGTTAGTGTGAAATAATGAAAAGTTAAAAAGTAGGCAGGCATCCGTCAGATACAGATAAAGGTTTGTCAATTCGCGATTTGTCATTGCAAGACGAAGGATTTCAGAGTCTTAGCAAATAATTGAAATAGTAATTGCAAAAGTGGCAAAAGTTATCTTGTGTAACTTAGAAATTTAATTCTATGACCATATTATTTGTGAAGCAAAGCTGGACCATAGTACTTTTATTTTCAAATAATGTTACTATCGAGCCTGTCTTATCGTCGTCCAGTTTAGATGTGATAATGTTAATCTGTCCTTTTATAACAAATTCAGTCTTAGGATGAAAAGCCGCATTATTTGTCAAATATGAATCTAAATAATTTGTATTTATATACTAACAAAAGCCGTCCATATTCATAGTTAATGACTCGTCAAATATTTGAAATTCTGTGATAATTTCAACGTGCAATTCCTGATTATGATAGCCTTTAATATTGATATTTCTTCTGTATGCTTACATGTTTTGAGATTTGATTTTATTAGAAAATATCATAGCATCTTTTCCGAGCCATATGATAGATATCTTCTTTTTACCAGTCATATATATTATTCTCGAATCTCTATATTTTGTGATGTTTTGTAACCTCGTAAGGTTAAGTGAATAAAGCTTTGAAATTTTTATCGTCTCCTTAATTTTGAGTTCTTAAATATCGAAGAACTAGTGATTTAATCATAATATCAGCTATATATTCAGAATTGCATTAATAGACTTTAGTACAGTGACTCGAAGTCAATATCGCTTTAATATTTGAAGAGCTCAAATCCACAAAATATAAGAATAATACATATAAAGTTTATAAAAATCGTTCCAGTCAAGGCGAAAACCTATCGATATAAATATATTTAGTATAATAATGAAATGAAAGCTTAATTTTCTTAAGAACTTACTTACGCTAAAGCAGCACAGCCCTTTTATCACTAAAGAAAAAACGAATGCTGATTTCAGCGTACTTTAAGACATAATTCGATTTTTAGAATCGGACTACCCTTTGCGATAATAGTTATGATTTGAATAGTTTATACAATGGCGATCCATTATGTTGCTCGATCTCACATCTATTCTAAACAATGAAAAAGGGTTCAAACAAATTTAATGAGAAAATGTGAATTCTTTGTGTTGTTAAGAAATTCAAAATCGACATCCTTTCCACCTTTATTTAATGTCACCTTGCTTTTTATCGAGGTTCAGCGCGAACCTTATACTTCTTTGGACCGTAAGTGAAATTGAATACTCCTTCTTCGTCGATCTTCTCTACTCCCTCTGGCGGTAGAAACCGGAAATGCTGCACCAGTGCCGCTGTGAACAGAAACAGCTCTTGTCGCGCCAAAAGCTCGCCAATACACGACCGCTTACCGATTCCAAACGGAACTACATTCGGGTGCTTGATGAACTTGCCATCGGAATCAATAAAAGCGCTCCGGACGGAATGCGTAGGGATCCTTGAACGTAGCTTCGTCATAGTGAATCGCGGCCAAATTCGAGCAGACCGCAGTGTCAGCCGGGATATCGAAATCGCCAATTTTGGTGTCGACGTACGTGGTGTGTGGGAGCGCGATGGGGGCTACGGTGTTGAAACGCTGTATTTCTAGTATGAGCGCGTCCAGATAGGGCAGTTGTTCACGGTCGGCCAGGCGAATAGCTCGGTCCATTCCGATACTGTCGTCAATTTCCTGGTGTAATTTTGCTTGGATATCTGGGTTGTTGGTTAAATGAAGTATGGTCCATTTCAGACTTGTCGCCGTGGTTTCTGTACCAGCTAGGATTAAATCGCGTAGGATGTACTTCAAGTTCTCCTCATCCAATGCGGGGCTTTCCTTTTGTTTCGAAGAGTTCTTATTAATCCAGCCATAGACAAAATCCGTGTCTTGTCCATCGTTATCCATCATATGTTGTTTTGCATATTTCCACATGTAGTCTATCATGCCTTGATCGCACTCCACCATCCTATTGAATGACCGACTGAACGGAGGAATAAAGCGAAGGAAATTCAGCGAATCAATAAGGAATGAGTCTGTTCCACATGCTATCTCGTCGTCAGCAAGTTTGATAATTTCCAACAGCTCTGGATCGTTGTGTTCGTAGCGTTTGCTGAGAACAACGGAGAGAATCACATTAGCGACGGATTGACTCAACGTACTGAACGGATTGAACGCTTTACCGTTTTCCGATGTGATCACATCAACGAGCGTGCTGGCTTCCTCTAAAATCCTCTCCTCCATGGTAGATCTACCGACCCCGAGGTTCCTCATAATGGTCAGTGAGTGACTTCTATTTTCCCTAAGTTCCGTTGTATAATCGTTGTCTAGAAGGCCTTTCTCATGTGGATTCAGCGTGTGCGCACTAAGTGACTTGCGGATCCCTCTATCGGACAGCACTTTGGCGTTATTGACAAAGGTATCCTTGCAAAGCTCGAGGGAGTTGAGAAGCACCATTCGGATAGGGCCGGCGTAGAACAAGGCAATATCGCCATAGCTTTTCCTAAGGCTCGTCATCTTGTTAAACGATATAATGGACGTGTCATACATTGTACCGATAATGGGAAAGGCCCTCGGTCCTGGAGGCAGTTTGTACTTCCTGTCTCGTTTGTAGAAGAGCACAAACGAGAGGACGAAGGCTATTATAGCGATGATAATTGTATATGTATCCATATTTATTATTCAAAAGACAGCTCAAAAATTTAATTTTGCAATTTTTGTGTGCAAGATTTATTTAAATATCTCCACATATAGCTGTTCCAAGTTGACGAAATTGTCTGATCTTGACAGCGCTCGCAATCGCTTAAGTAACGGAGAAATTCTCATAAAAATGTTAATTTAAATCGCATGATTTGTGAGTCATTTGTATATTAATCCAATATTGAAATAAACAAATGTATGTTTTATAGTATCACAAGCACTGTGATTCATATCCACAAGTTTATCAGACTACACTTAGTCTGGATGCTATAAATAATGTTCACCTATTGATTAAACACTTTCAGCATTACACATTTTGCAGACAACTATAACACATTTTAAGCCGCTGCATAAGGCGACAGATATGCAAATATACCTAGACTACATATTTGATAGGTTTTCCTCACAGGGTTATTGACCGAAAGCTGAAAAATTGATATTTTATCATTTATCTTTTCATCATTACTGTTATAGCAATAATAATAATATATTTTTTTTTGAAAATAAAAATTAGTTATTTTATTATTACAAAAATATATTATTATTACTGCAGTTAGTATTGTGTTATTATGATTATTAACATTATCATTACTATAATATTATTATTCAATTATAACATTGCCATCATTATTTTCATAATTGTGACAAAAAAATTATCATTTTTTTCATAATTATTATAGTAAAGATTTTGTGATTACTATAATATAATTGTTTTGAACATAATCATATTTGTTAAAATAATTTTGGTTAAAGTCATATACACTCAAAATAAAGATCCATCTAGATTTGTATTTTGGTATTTTTCCTGTGGATCACATTTAAATAATAAACAGTTTTTTTCTGTAAAGTTTTAATTAAATTTGATAAAAATGCTCTATAAATGCACTAGAGGGTTAAGTTTATTCATCGGTATTTTTTTGTTTGTTTTTCTTTCAATTGAATAAACAAAATAGTGGGGCAATCCGAAAACTGATATTGGATGCAAAGTAATTAAACAGCTGCCCAACTATTGACTTAAAGCAACCCTTTATTGCAATAGAATAGTCAAAATTTGACTATTAAATGCTATCGTTCAATTTTCAAAAATAGCACATCAGCAAAAGTAAAACTATATTAATCGAAACCCGAGGTTTCCACATGGAATTGCTGTAGATTAACAATTGATGTGCATTTTTCTTTCAAATATGTGCAAATTAAGGAGGTAGTTGTGTAATGTCCAGGGAAAATTGTCCTTGGTGGAGTGTCCATACACGTCTTGAAAAAAAAATTAATATTATGTAAAACGAGTATTTTTTTATGCATGCATGTACTATAATATAATAATGAAAACTCTGTCATATATTAATATTTAAATAACTAATGCAATTCGATTAGAATGCATATACACTTATAAATGGTTATTTGGACCTGCAACAATGAAACTGCTTGTTCTTACTAACATCTTTTTGCTCGAATATTGTGGATATGTTCGATTAGTTTGAGGACTCTGGCTTACATCTGATGGCACTTGAAACTGTAATTGAATGAAGACACATATTGCGACACAATATCACGCATTATTCGGGAGTATTATTTTGTTGGTATATATCAACTGCTTCGATAGATAAATCATTATCATCAATATGTACATGTATACAGCTAGAGTATTTATCAGGGGATAAGGCTTGTGATTGTTGAAAAGTAAGGTATCTAAAATCAGCTATGTAAAATGCTCGTGTTAAGTGTTGAATACCATCAAATTGTTTCGATTTAATAGCATTTTAAATGCTAGGTTGAATTAAACAACAAACACAAATTTATACGATTTGCAAACATCACATGTTCTCTAATGTTAATTTGATGAACTCTGGTTATTGTTAATTTTGTCACCGATGAAAGCAACCAAACGAGGTAAAAACTACGTAAATAGGCGCTTTCCAATTATTGGTTTAAATGTTACTTTGACTTAAGTTGTGTTAACCTACAACCAAGAAAAACGGCTGAATTGGAACTTGCTTCATGCAAATCAATTATCAAATTACAAAAACAAATAATCAAGCGAAACTTCACCAGTAAAAAATGCTCACCAATCAGGATTTGAATATGTGATATAAATTTATATCACATACATAAATATATTATATTGGTTGAACATTGAAAACAAAACGTTATTTTAATCTGGCTTCTGATGGAGTTGCGTATAAAGAAATCCACAGTCATATTTCTGTTAATGTTCCTTATTGGCTTTGGATACATTTTTCTGCGAAACACTGATGCCCCTACAGAAGAACAGGATTTCCCGGACAACTATAAAGAACAAGGTAAGATTATATTTAATTGTTTTATGTGCAAACCGTTTTTAAATGTGAGCTTAATTTGTTAAAATAATAAAATCTGTTCAACCAGACCAATAATGTCGAATTTCCGCTTAACTTATTGTAGCCTAAATATGTATAAACTTTATTAGTAATATAAACATGTCCTTGTATAGTGCGACCCCATCAATATTGATATATACATCAGTATTTGTTATTTAAGTCTGTATTCATATCTAAGAATCATATCATATACACATTGCAATTGGCTAATTTGTTATTTTATGCAGATGGAAACAAAGTCTTGATAGAGTCGAACGCAAGCACATTAAGTCCAACAACCACATCTTACCTCGAAAGAACTCGGACGGAAAGTGTACAACATATTTGTACACAGCAACAACGCAAATCGTACATACAATCGCAGTGCCGTTCGCATAATGTTACCGTCATTAGAGACTATTCCCATCTCTACTACGTCAAGCCAAATCCACAATTTCTCATCGATAAGAAACACAAAATGCTGTATTGTCAGGTGTCAAAAGATGCATGTTCCACGTGGAAGGGTGTGATGATAAGTTCGTTGCTAGGTGATAAAATCCAGAAGCTTAGTGACGCGCGAGTTCATGCGAGACATTACTTGGAATCATTGGGAATCGTGTATGCCAGAAAGTGGTTGCCCATATACAACAATTATACCAAGTTTATGGTGACTCGCCATCCCTTGGATAGGTTGATGAGTGGCTATAAGAATATGATCAAGCCCCCACCAAGAGATATTGGACCTAGTTATTCGTACAACCAGTGGATCCATAAGCAGTTGTATGGCACACCGGGTAATACCATTGTTAGTTTCGAAGACTTTCTCAAAATGGTTTCCAGTAAAGACGAAAAGGTGCAGCGTAGCGAGTTTTATAATAATCGCCATTGGTTACCGATAAC
Organism: Hydroides elegans; assembly: GCA_001703475.1. Taxonomy (NCBI): domain Eukaryota; kingdom Metazoa; phylum Annelida; class Polychaeta; order Sabellida; family Serpulidae; genus Hydroides; species Hydroides elegans. The sequence continues at coordinate 12,940 of LQRL01135114.1, read as the reverse complement.
CCAGGTTTGCCAACCGTGCTCAGTCAACTATGACTACATCGTTAGGTTAGAGACAGCCAATCATGATTCCGTGCCTATATTAGAGCTCTTCCATATCAACGATACTCTACCTCATAAGAACGATGGTAAACGGACCACTAGTCAAGAACAGATAGGCTTAGGGCAAAGTTTTCTGAGCGAGTATGCCAATATACCGCGAGATAGCATGAAGAATGTGTTTGATAGGTATTCGCTCGATTTTGCATTGTATGGATATAAATATGAAGATGTTAAGAATGAGTTAAGCTGTAGTATACAATTGGATGGTGGAACCTGTTGCTAGTTTATTTTTCGGGTGGATTATGAATTATGGTGCTAATTTAATTATGGAAATATGACTTTATTTACATGCATTGAACAATACATTATTGCTCAAATTATTGTGAGACTTGTGGGACTGTTTGGTTAGGGAACGGTGCGGGAGCAGAATCGCCGCAATTATTTCAATTAGGACATAATGCCCCTTCTTTTCGCGGCGTATGAGTTATATCCTATTTGGCAAAATAGCAGAGATTTTGTCCACCGGGGATTCTGTCCTAAGAACCATACGCAAGCTACTACTCGTAAGTTTTCATAGGCCTATATATGTGACATTGCAAATAACAGCATCTCCGCGGCATAACAGGTGATAATGGATAAGAGCCTTAAGCTGATTGCCTGAACTACTTGATACAAAAATGTGTTATTGAACTAGTTATCAACGTTTACCTGAGTGCTTGAGTTAACACGTTTTTAATATGAGTGATGGTCTAGTCAAATGCTCATTGCGCATATATAAAGATGTAATTTCATTGTGTTCTTTTATATTAATATTTACAAAGTGATTGTGTATATAGAATTCGCTATAATTAAATTACGGTATATCTGTAAAACTTAAAAGAGAGAAGATTTTCAATGAAACGTCTTAAATTTGCCCTCAGACAATAACGTGAAAATCATTTTAAGGACCTTTTCTGATTTTTTGTTTCTTTTTTTTTTTTTAGAATTTTGTCATTGTACTGTCGGTTAAAATTTAATTTCAACTGAATTTTTTGCAAACATATTTCTTCAATACGTGTTTTAGCCGGTGCGATCAACTGACAAACCATATCAGATGCTAAAGATATAACGCTTTTTTTATGACAGCATAAGCTAAATGCGTATTTACCGCACAACTAATTCTTAAAGCTCATGAAATAAAATAACTGAAATAAAATTACATTTGTTTTATTCTTTCTCAATTAATTTACTTACATGATAAAATGCCTCCTTCACAACAAACTTGGTCTCTTTAAATAATTGTCATTTACCTACAAATCTACTTTCATAATACAAGGAGACACGCTCGAACGCGTCTACATACAAATTCTTTACATGATACGCAAAGTCGTATATACAATATACAAATCTGAGATGTACATCATTCCATAGAAGATACAGTCAGTAACGTAACTGATCATATGAACTTTGGGGCGGAATATTCGTCAAAATTTGGCTATACCCCTATCACTGCCGCCCCATATATGTAAGCAAAGAACAGGAAAGCATGTATTATGTCATCAAATTAAGAATCGGGTTGTCACTTCTTGCTCATGAGAATCAACAATAGTTCAATTAATTTTCAAGACAAATATCTATCTTAAAGTTTGATCAACAGTCTTGTCGAAATTCCAGTATACAACGGCAGTCTTAATGTTATTTGGTTTTATAACAAACTAACGCAACAGTGAATGAAAACTAAGAAGGTTTCAACTAATTACGCATAACCTAGTGATTTTTATCATTTGATATTATTATCAATGAACAAATCAACATTGAAATAATCCGCCTTTCCATTTTGCACAATTTATGAAATAAGTTAAAAGTCGAACATGTCGGAATTGCGCCTTAACATGTTGGGCCCATGTACATGATTGACAATTGATATTATCAATTTTTGGTGAAAACAGCTTTAGCAACTGACAAAACATTGTTAATTCTAATTTTCACTTGCTAAGACTAAGAGAAGTCCTATTATAAATATTTTGTTTGCCCTTTTTTTTATATACAGATTTATATTAATCACCTACTCAAAATGGCAACAATGTTTTTTTAATGCCTTTTTTGAAGGATGGGAGTTTATAAACTGTATGTAAGTAGAAACTATATTTTTTCTATAATTGACACAACCATGCATCGGTAACATTCGTTAAAACCACAATATCTTAAAACCACTAAAACGTGCTCATTTATGCGCCTTTGTAACACTGTTCACAAATTAATATAAAACATTCTATCATTCATTCAAGAGATGTTAAATGCACCATAGTAATTCAAAGCATAATGTGTTCATAACTTGCAGTGTGGTGTCACTTGTGACTACGAAAATGCATTTCAATATCACGTTCTGGAAAATTGTGTTTTCTTTTAAATTAGTTTTAGTCAAAGAATATAAACAGAAAAGTAAGCACCTGTTGATAAAGCTTTTGTTGCAACGTTGAGTTCGAAAAAAAAAATGCTCCGTCGTTCTAGCCGACTCTAGAAAAGAGACTTTTCAGATAAAACGTCATGTGAAATTAATACAAATGCGATAATTTGCCATCTGAAAACAAAGGAGTTTATAGTTTAGTATTTATTTAAGAGATACATTTTGCTTGGACTAACAATTGATTATAAATTATAATTTGGCTTAATATAATTTGATTTAAACTATTAACTTAAACTAATTGTGGGTTTTAGTGTACGTTTGGTGTAGTTTTGTATATTCAACACATTAAATAATTATAATTGCCATCTTAATATCGATTCACAAAAATAATATCATGTCCGGAAATAACAAAACGACACAAAGCCTTAGGAATCTATAACTTCTTTTCATATCACAAGTACCAAAGTTATTAGTTAGTTATGACTCGCAATAAGCTATTATCTGAAATTTTAATTGTATCAGTGTAAGAGTAAGATAACTAGGACCAATGCTATTAGTTCACCATAAAGAAAAAATCCGTAAAATTAGACATTTTGTGTATCGACTTCAATACATAATTTATAACGTTGAAAAAATTTGACAAATTTAATGAGAAAATGCTCAATTTATCCATTTTTATACTTGGTTACATAATTGGCACCATTCTGTTTTATCATTAAAAACTATTAAAGCGCCATCCCGACTGTACATGCACTGATATCTACCGAGCAAATTTGATTAGGATATAATGGCTTTCTGATTCTCCTAATCACATGACGAACTACTGAGAATAACAGGTAGGCAAGAAATAACTTAATATATCTTATAACAACGACTAAAGATTATACGCAGAGTCAGTTTCATAGGGGATGCTGCTAATTGATAACCCTGATCATAAGAAACGTTGAAGACAAACGGCTAAGAAAAAGTGAAGCTATTTTTCAAAATTAAACTCAACAGTGGACTCAAAACAATGATTTAGAAAAAAAAGAAATGAAATTACCATCCATGCGTTAGCTAATGATTCACGAATGAACTTATGCATTGGATTGATTTCATGTCTGAATATGAAGGAACTGACCGGGTTAGCAAATGTTCATGGGATCGCAAATGTTCATGTTATAAACCACTACGCAGATTACTCTAGAATCAAAACTAAGGGGCAAAGAAACTCAAGGTAAGAAAATATGGCTATATGCAACTTGGATCACAGCATTGTTTTTTTTTCTACTGAAAAAATCGCTTTCAAAACCAAGCTGCAAAATATACCAACTAATGACACACTGCAATCGCTCCTTCAATCACTTGGGAACTAAGAAGAGGGACAGTTTTCCCCACAATATAACTAAAAACGGTCACAGTCATTGTTGCAGGACGTTTTCAAGCGGTCACCTTCCCAACGATACACTAATCCAGGGTGCGAACATCGATGTCACGGCCGATTTCCGGAACGTCCACCCTGTTCATAGCTGTAATCAACCATGCTCAATAAATTATACTTGTAAACGTATCATATCCCATAATACACCGGCTGATCATGATACGGGCAGTCTCATGTATAAAGTGTGTCTGTTTATGTGTATTTCATATATGAATGTGGTGAAGACATGGTGGGGGTGTTATGCTACGTGGACAGGCGCGGCCGTTTTGCTGCGGGCGTCTCGTCCAAGTCAGGGGTGGCTGCTGCCGAAGATGCTGCAGTGTCCTGCTGGGGTGAAACGGTTGAAGATGAAGGTGAAGTCTCCTCGTCTTCTTCCTCCTCGTCGTCGGGATAGTCGACGAGGCCAACGATACCAGGCTGCAAAAAGAAGATTAACGATATTGGCAAATTATACTAAATAATATACAATATCACTAAATTACCGAAATCTTTTTCGATCTTGGTTTTCATTTCTAAACAAAGAAATCTTCATATTATTTATTGTGCTACAAATCATCTCTATTTTTGCTCAGCTAACCTGAAATTGTTTCCGATCAATGTAAGGTCGACCCATATAAATTGGTTGTCAGTCGACTTACTTGGTAGGCTTATTTTCAAACTTTCATCAACTTATTTAGATTTCAAGTACTTGCTAGTGCAAGAAGTGTATTTTTGTCGAATATTTAGATATCGCCATACCGCAGACTCACCTTTTTCGTTTGCACTGTTGTGGTCGTCGCAGCAGCAGTAGTGTTGCTCTTATCCGCCAGGGGCGACGCCGCCCCCGCTCCCGTCGTGGCCACAGTCTTAGCCCCTTGATTGGGCGACGACGCCGTTCCGGGGCTGGAGCCATTATTAGAGGGACTGCTGGCTGGACTATTCACCGGACTCGTGGATGGCGTTTGCCCCGTGGGCGAGAGTGATCCTGAGAAGCCAGGACTCAGGCCGCTGCGGTTGTTTAGGTTTAAGTTCATGCTAATGGGATTGTTTTGACGATTGATGATGCGCGGTGGTGTGTCTTTTCCGCCTTCGTTTTCTTTCGAGACTGAAAAAGAAAGCAGGACGTCATCATTTCCATGAGATCAAACTTTATCAAGTTGACTAATTGTTGATTTGATAATTAGGATCATTCAATACGTTTTTTTCTTCTTTTACTTTAATCATAATTTCGAAGGTCTTCTACCAACTGCAATCGTAGATTGACGTGTGATTTCGTCATAATTTTTCGAAAATGTATGATATATATTTCATTCAATGAGTATTCGTTAATTCATCATATATCAAAGTTCTATAATTAATCGTCCATCAACCTTTCATCAAATCATTTAATCTATAAACGCACATGATACAAACATTTCCAAAACGACATGTTTAGATTTAGAAGTATCAACACAACTCACTACCATCAAAGTAGGACTTCCTATCGACAAAGTATCTGTTAAAGATCTGGTCCAGATTCAGGTCGGCTGTCTTGGGCTTGAGCATGTCGGGCAGCATCGAGTCGGCGGGCTCGTCATACTCGTCCTGGTCGAACCACGTCTCTTCCTCTTCCTCCAGGGTCCGGGCGTCACGGCGGAAGCGGTGGTTGCCGATCGACGCCGGCGTGCTATGGAAAGGGAAAGGCGAGATGTTAGTACAATTATGTTTAGAACATATTACTTGGCGTTGGATGTCGAACTTCAAATTACGTTAAAGCTGATGTTTTCTATCATGGAGAAAACTTGAAGATGCATAGTTTTCTGTTTTATTTTTCGTTATAGCTTTCTTTTGCAGGAAACAGCATATTTTCTGATTTCATAAAAACTCCTCTACATACTACTTTACATATTAAGATCTGTTGATTTATTGTGTATTTCCAATGTCTTACCTGCCTACAGGGCCATCTAACATTGACGTGTCTTCAGTTTGGTCGTAACGAAGCTTTAACTTTTTGAATGTGTTCACATACTCGATCTTTTCGAACGCAGGATAATGTCGCTCGATCACATACTTTGTTAGTGACTTGATGTCCTCCTGTTTATCAGAAAATACATTAATATGAGTATTATTCAATTTCCACTCGATATTTTTTGTTTTTATTTGTACAAACTTCAAAGGTTACGTCAACTACATGAAAACCGATATGATGGCGAAATACGAAGAAATGAACAAGAGCAAATGTAATATCCATGCAAAAACGAAACGTCATTTTCAAATTAAAATTAAATAAAGGTTATATGAAATGTTAATATCAAAACATTAAGAAGTCTCTCAAAGTTAGGCTCGTTTACACAGACAACTCAAAAGTTAACCTATAATCTGGGCTTACCGTCAATAGATACTCGAAGATTTCGATCAATGCCGAGTTGAACAGGTTGTACTTGGTGCCATTGCTGGCGAACGCTTCAATGATGGGCTTGAACAGATCGCCTTTGATGATGTAGCGATTGTAGAAGTCGTCCTTCAGGCCAACCACCTTGCGCACCAACCGCAACGCAGCTGCAATCAACACAGTACAACTATTACATATCATTATAATTTTCAGCATTTATAATTTAATTAGACATCATACCTGATTCGATTAATAAAGGTATATCTTTAATACAGCGGATTAAACAAAATAGAAATATATCTTAAATGTTGATTTGCTTTTGAAACACTTTCTTACATTTTTTAATGACTAATTGATACCGGATTATTATGGACCAATTTATCTAATTTCCACAGGTTTTCTCTGTCGTTAGTGAAAATAATATGAGTTAACATAAGATTAACATTTCATATGAATATTCAAAGATGTATCGCGAGATATTTCTTACAATCTATCGAGTATGACCATGTATTTTCAAACATTCAAACTAACCTAGCGCAAGGAATGTGTGTTTTGATTTCAGCAGCACTAGCACCCGACGTATGAGGTCTTTGCTCAAGGTGTAGTTCTTCATATTAAAGGCATGATGCTCGATACAAAAAGTCAACAGCTCAAGGATTAAGGCGAGTAGTTGTGCTATCTGGTAGTCATCTGAAACACAAATAAATCAAAATGTGAACGTAGGCATATGACTGTAGGCATGTATCATCACAGTATGTATATTGAAATTCAACTTCACTTTAAAATCTTCAACCAAATTGCAGTGTTTTTGGTATTTTAAATTATATTGCGTAAAAAAAAAAAACTACACAATAAGTAATATTTTGTCAAATCAATTATGCTTGAATTCAAATCATAAGAATGATTAAACACATAGATAACTTCGGCAATTGTATCCTATCTCACCTTACGTGATATACAGATTTGTTAAAGCTTTTCTGAGTTTTTTTCCCCTATATTCTTCATTTTTTTTTTTAATCTTTTGCAAGCTACTGACCTCGACTGGGTCTGTCGTTGACTGTGTTTGCAAATAAAGGTGCCGTGAGAATGTGCATGCTGTGCTTATAAAAGAACCCTAGAAACTCGGTCTTCTCCGTTTTCTGCAAAGAATAAGCACCCTGTTAACACACACACAGAATAGTATGTATGAGATACAGGTTCATGTGAGTATAAACAAGTGATGGAATTTTATTTCAAATATACAATTTTTAAGCTATTTCAAAGATCTGTTTCTTATTCAATTCACACATGTTAGTATCAGTTCTCGTTACATTTCTTATCGTTACTTAAAACAAATCATATTAGAGAATCGCACTAATAACCGGAAATTGAATCTATTTACAAAGTGCATCGATCTAAAAACATCTTTGCATAATACACTTACACTGCGAACCATGTTTTCCGGGTCGACTAACGTCTTGATCGTGCCCATCAGCTGAACAGCGCCGCCCAACTCCGGGTCAGGGTCACTGATCATTTGCTCTATGACTAGATTTATCAGCAGCTCGTCCTGAATGAATGTGTAGCATGTAC
>LQRL01135107.1:12892-23629 GCA_001703475.1 Hydroides elegans | reverse complement strand
TCAGTATAGTTACCGGTGATAATTTATTTATAGGATAGCACAAGTAGGAGAGGAGTTCTACACATGTGTGCAGTCGGAGGAAGTTGCGAATACATTACAGCTTGATATCCATTTAGTGGATGTTATCGCAGCTTATTGGGTGTTTAAGCGAAAGGTAATTGTGCTTAGATAATAGACCTGTCTGTCAAACAATACGTACAAATATTATCTTAAAATAAACCAAAACTCCGCGTTTGTTGAGTTGATTCCGTGTATATGTAAAAGTTGATTTTGTAGCAACCCAAAAAAAGATTTACTTATCGTGACTCATTAATAGATTGACTGTGTAGTTTAAAAAGTCACATTCCACAAGAAAATATTAGTTGACACAATCATGATATCCCATCATAGAATTGGGACCCTGACCATTTATGATTTTCAAACAATTTCGTCTTGGACCAAGCCAAATTAAACCTGCACCTGATGACGATACACATCTCAATTTATTCTAGACTTATATAAGAAGATACGTTTTAAATGAGAAAACTAACCAGTATAACTTATTTTTACTGCAGGCCAACTTCAACCAGCCGCTGATGACGCCCAAGATGGAGGAAGCCGAGTTGTTGGAGAAGCAACGACAGGACAGTTTGTTGTCGCGCATGAAGATGTTCATCCACTTGAGGCAGGACCTCGAAAGGGTACGTTGTCACATTGGTTTATTGATATATTATCTTTATAATCATGAAATGGGCTTATATACTAGGCACTAGTGATAATGCCAGACTTAAATAGGCTTAGCCATGTCCTTCAAACAAATAACAGAATTTCATAAAATACATGTATAATCATATATTTATGACGTTTTACCCAGCTAAACTCCAAATTAATCTTCGATTACAAGACTTGCCACTGTTGCTTATAAAACATTTTTTTAGGTTAAACGTGATTATGATATGCAAATATGTTATCAATATTTATCTATTCGCAATAGAGCAGTTTGCATTAAATTCCTATATTTCCTCTCCTTACAGGTGCGCAACCTGTGCTACATGGTCAACAAGCGCGAGAAGATGCGACGCCAGTTGATGCGCATGAAAGAACAAGTCTTCTTCCAGCAACTCAAATGCCTGGGCGGCAAAGAAAACTTGAAAACCATGCCCGATGACGAATACAATGCAATCTGTTCGGCACACCATTTACGTGGCAGTGTCTATGATAAATATGACTTCATTAAGCGACATGCTAAAAGAGCCGAGCAGGGACTGTATACGTTGCCCGCACCGGTTGTTGCTAAGCCGCCGACGGTTTTGAAATCGAGTTCTAAAGTTAATAAAGTGGTCGGTAAAAACAAGTTGAAAGCCGCCAACGCCGCTGCTACAAAAGCCGCGAAACAGCTCGTGACTCAAAATAAAGCGAAAGGCGGCGGTGTGAAAGATAAAGCGAAACAAGTGCAAAAGGATAAAGCTAAGCAAGCGCTTGAAAAGGCGAAACAACTGCAAAATAAGGCAACGAAAAAGACGCCACAAAAGACGCCGCTTAAACTCAAACAAATGCCATCGGCCAAAACAAAAGAGCGCGATAAAGATGGCGCTATTCGTGCCATAGCGCGCTCGTGTAAGTCCGAAACCGACGTTAAGGCGGTTACTAAGGACGTAGCGGAACAAGTATTGGACGTTGTTACAACGACGCCTTTGTTACCCAGTAGCTCTACTGCAAATACAGTGAGGCGCAAAATAAAGTTAAGTGAGAAAGCGAAAGCTTTGAGAACTGTGGGGGCAACGGCCTCTGTGAGCATGCCCTCTGTGTTAGGGGAGGATACTACAATTAGTAAAAACTCGTCATCGACGGATAAAGACAGAATTCGAATAACTGTGCCATCTCCAAAAAAGAATAAACTGCGTGATCGTAAGAGCCTCGATCGGACAACGATAGAAACAAGCGATGGCATACATGTATTCCATCGCAATGACTTAATTGTGTCGCATGACATTCGAGAACGTGTACAAACTCGCTTTGAATTCGCCAAGCAGCAACGCATATTAACTAATGGCATATGCAAGCATGCCAAGCGCAAAATTCAAAGTTTCTTAGTGCGAAAACTGAGCGACCACGAAAGCTGTGGTGACAGTCCCAAAAAACTGCTTGATGTTCAATCTAGTCTTCTGCTTGGTATGCGACCGCGTGGTGTACAAATGATCCGTAAACTCGATACAGACAATGATTCAGACGACGTATCGACGCAATCGACGGAAAGCTATTACGAGCGCGTCGATGATGAAATCAGCATACGCTCGAGTCGCGAAAGCACACCGGAAGTGGGCATCGCTCCCGGAAACGCGTCTCCGCGCAGGCGCAGTTACGCGCGCATGGCTATCGAGCGTCGCATGGCAACGCGACATAAACCGGAAGTCGCCTCGGAAACGGAGAGCGGCGAAGAAGCCGATAGTGAATCGGAAGAAGCAGCGCCGTATTATGACGACGATGATGAAGATGAGGAAGACTTTGAGCCGGGTACCGCGGTCGATTTCCGGAAGCGCCATCGGAAACGGCGTCGATCGAGTCAAGGAACGCGGCGAAGTTCGCGATCGACGCCCAAGCAACACGCCGCGGTTGTGCTTCCGATGGATGAGGATTCGCAGAGTTCGTCTTTCACACCAGCAAGTAGAGCTAGCCCTCGTCTCTCTAGCATAGTTAAGCCGTTTGCATCATACGCTAGCTAACAAACACTCGGCCTAGCTATGTAAGGGGCACCGATATAGATAACCCGGTTTGGTTGGTGAAACACGTGAGCCTTTACTGTGTCTTATGTTGTGTGGTGTTTCTGTTGTCGATGTCTGACCAGTGATGTAATTTGTTTACTGTTTCTATGTATTTTGTTGAAAAAAAAAAGAAAATTGAAATCCCTCAAATACTGGTTTTCCGGACTATTTAGGACTTATTTGCAACCAAACTGGGTTATATCGTTCTCATGATTCGTTATTAAAATCAATGTCAAAAGACTAAACTAATGGCCCCACTTTAACCCGCTTTCATGATTAAATGGACGTTATTAAAAATATATCTTGGCTAAACTTTAATTATATACGCTTTAAAACATTGACAAATATGGGCATCAAATGACAATATCACTTGAGTAATTATAAGAACTATGTTTTCTTTCAATTGTTATTTTAAGAAAACGATGACTATGGTTCCATCCTAAACAATATTCACGATCAGCCTGCTGCAATGAATTAAATTCACCCCCTCTCTCCATTCTCTATTTCTCAATAGGAAGAGAGCGACGACTATCACACACCACCGGAAGAAGAAGCGACCGAGGACTATGCCGAGGCGGAAGAAGCTTTGGCCGAGGAGGAAGCCGAGGTGGCCGCCAAAGCGGGCAATGACCTTGACCCTGGCGAGGAGGGCGAAGAGGACATAAGCAAATACTATGAGGAGGTCGAAGGTCGATTCCGCTGCTTCTTCTGTTCCATTGTGTTCCCCAATGTGGCTAAGATACGGCGGCATGTCATTTGTGTGCATTTGAAATTGGCGCGGTTTAAGTGCTTTCGGTGTGGGGCGAAGTTTGTGTGGGATTATAAGTGGCGGGAGCATATAAAGAGTTGTGGCAAGGAACTTGTGGGTGGGGAACAGGAGGATGAGGAACAGATGGATGTGGACATGGATGAGGATCATGATATAGATGAGGAACATATTGATGAGGAACACGATTTAGATGAGGAACGGGATATAGAAGATGGGGAACAGGATGTAGATGGGGAGGATGTAGGGGAGGTCGGGGAAGATGAAGTTAATGAACAGAGCGAAGTATCAGAGGAATCTAGTGAACATAGTGGTGGCAGCGGCAACGTGAACAATCCGTCACTGGTTCCTACGGGACAGTTCTGGAACATGGATCTTCCATTATAGTGTCTTAAGAGATACTGCATAGAGTGTTGTTATTTCCATGTGTATTGAATCTCATATCTATTAAAATTTGACCTCAATTGGCCAGTTGGATTGTATTCATTCCCGTTTCCTATGTTCCTATAAATAAATTGCTCAAGCCGCATGTTTTGCAATATTTTATTTCGTAAGACAATCAACAGAGTAGTTGAAGAAATATAGATAATATATCTTGAGCAAACATGTTGCTTCAATCATAATACTATAGATTATTACTAGTTTCCCATAAATAATTTTTGAAAGATGTGGACAAATAAAAGTATAATATATCCAAGATATTTTGTCATTGTCATTGTATAACAATTCAGCAGACTTTTTATAGACATTCTGTTGTTAGTTGATCTGATCAGTAGCTCAGAACCAGTACAGTACTTTTAAAAATTAAACATGTAAAGAGAAGAAATTAAAATTTATTAATCCATGTTTCCTTCGTTTACCCGAGGAGGGTTTGTGTCAGTTCGCATATAATATAAATGAACGTAATCATTAAAAGGTTTTAGTTGATGGTTCCATTTATTTAAATTATTATAGTGTATTACAAGATGTGATTATTGTTTCTTGTGTTTCCTTAACTCAGCATTTATTTTAGAATGCTGAACACAAGTGTAATTCTCATGCATGTTTTTGTTAGCGTTGTTGTTATCAGAGGTGACAATTGTGTGTTCTATCAGCTTGATCCGTGCTAGTCAGTTTCTCTTGAAGAAATAAAATCTATAAAAACTTCAAAATTCGTTTTGTTTTGGGTAGTCAGATTCAATATTAAAATGTCTGACCATCCAGATGAGATTGATTCACAGTAAACGGATGAAACTTGGCAGACAGAATATATACCAAAAATGATCCACGAAAGTTTTTATAGCGATTTTTAACAAATCTGACTTTTTTTTTCGAAGGCCATTTGGCCCTTACATTTAGGCATGCTATGAAACATAATGTCCACATATATCTTGATATTCTCCGCCTACAACACATGACAGTTTAGTTTATAGTTTGTAATTGAAAAACAATATATGTGAAAGGTCCTGTGTAAGAGAATTGAGATCCATAGAGGAATATCATAAGATATTGCGCATTATCAAGACAATTGCCTCTGGCAAAGCTGTCTACTATCAACTAATGTTTACGACATTTTATATGAGGCCGTGGCGTAAATATGCGGCGTTTGATTCCAAATATAACCCCCTGCTCATACGTCTTGAGTTCTCAGCAAAGACACAAACATAAGATTGAAATGCAAAACCTGAAAGATATGTTAAATAAACATTGAAAAAAGAAGCTGATTAAGTCTCACGAACATCAAGTAAATAAGTTTCGTTTGTAATTATAAGGGACTAACAAGAAACAAAATCAATAAATTTTGTTTCGGCTTTATTACTACCAGTGATTTTTAGCTCCCAGCCAACCAATCTAGCTGAGGGCTATTGGTATCCCCCATTTCGTCCAGCCGTCCGTCTGTTAACATTTGAGGTGCAGAAGTATGTCCGCGGCCTTTTGGTATGAAGCCTTTGTCCTAGGGTTCTGAAACTTCACACAGTGAAAGCATATATATTGCAGATGTGCAACGTCAGTTTTATTTTCAGTTTTATTGACTATAAATTGTCGAATTTACGGGGGTCTGACCTTAGACGAATTGGAGATATTTTGGGATATTTATACAACACTTTGTCCGCGGCACCTTGACGTAAAGCCTCTGTCCTTGGGTTCTGAAACTTCACACAGTGAAAGAATATATATTGCTTATGTGCAACATTAAGGTCTCAGTTTGATCGACCAAAAAACTGTTGAACTTACGGGGGCATGAACTAAAACGAATTTAATATATTTTCGGATATTTATAGAACACTTTGTCCGCGGCACTTTTGTATGAATCCTCTTGTCTAGGGTTCTTAAACTGTACACAGTGAATGAATATATATTGCAGATTCACAACGTCGAGGTTTCAGTTTGATCTACCAAGAAATGTTGAAATAACGGGGTTCTGAACTTAAACAATTTGAGATATTTTGGGGAGATTTATACAGCACTTTGTCCGCGGCACCTTGGTATGGAGTTCTTTGTCCTAAGGTTCTAAAACTTCACACAGTGAAAAAAAAATATATATATTGTAAATGTGCATCGTCAAGGTTTTAGTTTGATCGAACAAAATATGTCGAAATGACTGAGGTCGGAACTTAGACGAATGCGAGATATTTTGGGATATTTGTACAGTACATAAAATTAATCGTATATTGTGATGTTGTAAGGACTACGTAGTTTGGACGAATATGTAAGGTCAACGGTGTGAGAAAGATGTTGTGAGAAAGACATTGTGTGAAAGACGTTGTGAGAAAGACGGTTTGAGAAAGTCGTTGTGAGAAAGATAATTCTTCTGACCTGCTTCTTTTAATGGACAAATATTCGTGATAAATAATGTTTTGCATAGCCTGGGGGCTTTGCATCGCTGATGCCTATGTTTTATAGATAGCTTTGTACAATGATTCTCATCATTTGCTCCATATAGAGTTGTGCTTATTGGTTTGCTAAAATTGATATAGCAATGATAATCTTAAAATGTTCAACAATTTGCGATTTATGACCATTAGACCAACGATAATATCAACAATATCTTGTCTTAGTTCAGAGTCTACCTCATTCTCCTCTAAACCTTCTTTATTGTTGCTTTAATAACTTCAATTGTCGGCTGAACTTATTTTTTTTAAAAAAGATAATGTTTTGTTTACACATGCCTTTATATGCAGTATAAAGTATACAACAAAGTATTTCCAGTGAATACCAACACAAAAATCTGAACTATTTTACAGCTTAGAATATTTCAAGAAGTTATCATTTCTACTCTGTTATACAGCAACGAAACAGGGAACCTCGCGATCAAAATATAGAAAATACCTGCTTCCCTTTTGACCGTTGCCTAAAACGAATTATGTGTATCGCATTGGAAGATAAAGTGAGCACAGAAGAGATTAAAGCGATTATGCCGTTGCTGAGGTGAAGAAGCCTTTCCTGGTTCGGACACAAAGAGAACACTTCCAACAACCATGACACATTGCTGAGGCACTCAAACAAATGTTCCAGACAACCATTGAGGCAATGTGTGCCGCATAGGATCACAAGAAATGGGGATTTATTGTACCGGCGATAGATGTACAACATAGCAGTATGTATATATGCCGTATGGTCAGTGGTTGATGTATAACAATTTGATGCATTGGAATATTTTTTCTGTGCTTAGGTATAATCAATCATAATTATATAAAACACACAGTTATCAAAGAAAATAAACGGAAACGCGAATTTTCTTTCATGAGTTTGATGTCTTTTATATACTTAAACTTCCACTTATATACCATTGAACTGTTGTCCTTATGTTATCTCATATAGCTTCTGGTAGTCTTCTTTAGCATATGGATTAAGCAAGTTAATCACTGTCTCATTGTAGATAGATTATGGTACGTTTCTATATGGTGTTTTCAGGGGAATGCCTATGATCCAAATATGTTCCTATGCTATCACATCGACATGAAGGAAAATAGTTTATATAAAGAAAGGTTTGTAGCTGAGTATACCCTAATTTACCAGGGATTGATAGAGAAAATATTTAGCATACCGTTTTTCTATCTTTTTTTTCTGGCAATCAGTGTTTTAAGACCAAGCTAAACTTATTCTTATCCGTAATGGTCTAGGGACATCCAGCGATCTGTAGAGCGAAATATATGTTTTTTTATGATTACCCCTCGTAGCTTGTAAGAATTTTGAATTTCTATGAATTTTCGTTGTAGAATCAAAATCTATTTTTTTATGCCAAATAAAACAAATATGCTTTTATCTGAAGCAATCTTCCAAAAAAAACCAAAGGCACCCAACGATCTGTGTCTACCTTACGCAACTAGGACATCAGAGTGGATGAATATATATGATGTTATTGTTTCAAATTTAATTTATCTCTGGTTAATTAAAACAAATTTGCATTCTAATGTATTTAATTTATAATGTATTCATTTACCTATACCATTATATGAACGATTATATTAATATATATTGTATCGCAATTCAACTTGTTTCAGGTGGACATAACATTTGGATTGTCTGGTACCCGTGGAGAATATGCTTTTTATTTCATATTTCATAAAAATTATGCTTAAAACCACAAAATATATGATTTTCAAATAATATGATATATTTTATTGTCTACTTGCTCAAGATATGGATATATTATTAATTTTAGATTTTGCTTTTTATGGTTAGTTTACAAGCAACATATGAACAGACATTAGAGAGATTGGGCAGCTTGTTTAAATATGATAAAAGTATGTCTGAGTTTGTTGATAACTCATTAGAGCAACCACCACGAAGATGGTGTAAATACCAAAATTTAGAAATTCAACCTACTTAAGATGGATTATCAAAGTTATGATTCCGAAAATTACATAGCCCAACCCGCTCAATTCGGATATTATATTTCTGAAAGCGAATCTAAATATTTTAGATCAACATTAAAATATGGTCCTTGGTAGCCCTGGCGGTTGACAGAGGATTTTAGATGTTATTATTTGGAATTCTTTATAATAAAGGCACAATGAACTATATGGAAAACATATATACCCCGGTAAATATTTTTATTGTATTTTTACTGTATTTTAATGGGTTTGTACACCTTCTCTTAGTAGCTACACCCTTGTAGCTACACCCTTGTAGCTACTAAGAGAAGGTGTACAAACCCATTAAAATGCAAGTATTGCCCAAAAATAGATAAATCTGGGTCTATTACTAGTACAACTTATGGTAGAAGCTATAAAACTAAAGTAAATGTAGACTGCCAGAGTAGCAATCTAATTTACGCTATTACCTGCTCTAGATGCAGCAAACAGTATGTTGGTCAGACTGGCCGTAGAATTATGGACAGATTCCAGGGCCAATTCGGTACCATATCTAGAAAAGAGATAAACACTTTGATTACGGACCATTTCAATAATGCATACCATAAAGGTATCGAGGACATAAAGATACAAGTCCTTGATTATATTTTTTCTAGATAGCAAAAATAAAAAAGCTATCGATTTACGCTTAAAAATTGAGTCAGCTTGGATACACAGGTTGGGCTTGTCGTTTCCAGATGGTTTGAACTACCTAGAATGATAGTCTTCATATTAACCATTATCACCCGGGGAATAGCTTTGCCTCGTTAAAACTCATAATAGGTGTTCCCACCAAATTCTATCTGGCTTAGAAATTGTGAGAAAATACTCTCCAGATAGAATTTAAGGTTTGATATCATAATCTTATTTGCATTATAAGACGGGTTATATTTAACATTTTAATTTTCGCAAAAGGTGTTCTTTTTCAGTTACAAGCTGGCTAAAAACGTAGAAACAGCCCAGCTGGTTTAGCAAAAGGAACCACCTTTATGCAAAATTTTAATGTTCAAAAGCCAATATTTTGATGTCTTTCATAATGTAAATCGTGATCTAAGGTGATTTAACAATTTTTTGACAAATGTGTCGTGGGGTGCCTTTCATATAACAATGTAGTTGTTTCTTGAAATAACACTTATTTAAATTGAGAACCGGGTAAATTATCGAATACAAAAACATTCTCCAAACACATGTTGATTTTCATTTGTATCGAGAGGGTGATGTAAACTATTGTGTATTCTTCCGTTAACCCCACCCGATATTTCCGCCATATTGGTTTGCCCTACTTTTGGAGTTAAGTTGAAAACTGGTAAGAAAACAAATAAAGCACACATTGCCAGCATTTGAAACAAACATATATGTTATTTTAAATATTCATATTGAAATATCTTGTATAACACCTGAAGTATTCGTTTTACTTTCATGCGTTTTAAAGCACATTGTGGGCGGATTTACCGGTTTTTAACCCAACCTGTCAAATTCCGGCAGGTGGTTTCATTGGATAAACATACCACTAGGAAGTGTTTGTAAACTTGGTAATAAACGAATTGTGCTATATAATATAGTGAAGTATGTGAACAAAGATACGTTATATACTTGATTACATCCGGATAATTATTTGTGAACTTTGTCCATTGTTTACTGCAGTTTTTTAAAAATAGTTTTATAAATAGGTATTACAGGGGTGGACATATTATGAACTGGACATAATATGAGCGCTGCTTTTTTGAATGTCAAATTTCTTTCCTGATTTAAATTTTTTGAGGATCAAAATATATTCAAAATATACATTTGGTTATTGTTTATAAACCTATTGGCATTAAAACGAAATGTTTTGTACGATATGAAAGAAATAACACACTCTAAAAACCAGCGCTCATATTATGTCCAGTTCATAATATGTCCACCCGTGTAATGCAATAGGTTATCTCAAAAGTAAGTTCCACTTATAATGCAACGCGATTTATGATATCTTAATCCCCATATTATTGTAAAACTTATTATTGTAACTCGTGTTTTGCAGAATTAGATGCCCCATCAACTTTTTTAATCAAGAAAGGAATACAACAAACAATAATCATGCCGAAGCCGGTAAGTTTACACGAATAAGTAATTTTTGTATTTATTTTTACTTCAAATATATTTAATAAATGTCAAATATATATGTTAACTTGACATAATCATGATGTGGTACATTTAATGTATGCGTGTTTCAACTAGGTTTCTCATGGTTTGAAATATAATCACACTATCGTAATAATTTGGCGTGATATTAGCAGCATTGCCTAGCAGTATGTATAACTACATGTACTGTACATACGATATTCTTCTTTTACCCGAGAAGATTATTTTGGAGTTGTTAGGCTCAAACAATGTTTCCTTTAAAGCAATGCAGCCA
>LQRL01135106.1:11005-22136 GCA_001703475.1 Hydroides elegans | reverse complement strand
TCGAAAGCCAAACCGTAACGCCGCGTCAACGTTTTTGAGTCGGAACTTATATAGATAGTTCATCGTTGTATAGTATGATGGTATACACAACCGACATCCGATTCGGCGCTCGATGAATGTCTCGAATACCGCGAAATTTCTCGAAAGCCGAACCGTAACGCCGCGTCAACGCATTAGAGTCGGAACTTATATAGATGGTTCATCGTTGTATAGAATGGTGGTATACACACCCGACATCCGGTTCGGCGCTCGATAAATGTCTCGAATACCGCGAAATTTCTCGAAAGCCAACCCGTAATGGCGCTTCAATTGTTTTGAGTCGGAACTTATATAGATGGTTCATCGTTGCATAGTATGGTGGTATACACACCCGACATCTGGTTCGGCGCTCGATAAATGTCTCGAATATCGCGATATTTCACGAAAGCCAAACTGATAGTATATATAGATAGTTCATCGTTTTATAGTATGATTGATGGTATACACACCCGACATCTGGTCTGGCCCTCGATAAATGTCTCGAATACCGCGAAATTTCTCGAAAGCCAACCCGTAATGGCGCTTCAATTGTTTTGAGTCGGAACTTATATAGATGGTTCATCGTTGCATAGTATGATGGTATACACACCCGACATCCGGTTCGGCGCTCGATAAATGTCTCGAATACTGTTAAATTTCTCGAAAGCCAACCCGTAATGGCGCTTCAATTGTTTTGAGTCGGAACTTATGTAGATGGTTCATCGTTGCATAGTATGATGGTATACACACCCGACATCTTGTTCGGCCCTCTATAGATGTCTCGAATACCGCGAAATTTTTAGAAAGCCAACCCGTAATGGCGCTTCAACTTTATAAGTAGCGGGCCATTCGTGCTCCAACGGACACATTTCTAGTTTTGTCATGCACGGGTTTCGTTTCGACAGCGGAGTGCCGTTCGGAATGACTGCGAATTGCAAACATTGTATTCAAACTTGCCTATGTACAATCAAATAGTGAATTCGATTTCCAATTGAAATATATCATGTCTATACACCCATTTCTCTTTTCTATTGTAGATTTCCTTACACATGTGTCTCCATTGGGCTTCTAGTCAATAAAAGTGCAGCTATAGGCATTGTATATAACCCGATCCTCGACGAACTGTACACAGCGCGGCCAGGGCAGGGCGCATTTTGCAATGGCAAACAACTACAGGTTACCAATACATCAGGTAATCTATCGAATTATTGGTGGATATTAATTGACTAAGCAGAATTATTGACATATTGCCGTTTTAGGCTCTCAATTAGTTATTTACATATGGAGGTATGCCCCAATACTTGTAGGGTGATGTAAGATGGTTGGCGAATGAATGTATGTTTACTTTTAACGCAAAGCGATTCGAAAATGAAATTGTGATCTAGTTGTAAAATGCTTGGGAGAAATCTGCATCATACAGTTTAAACGTTGAAAATGACATGCACATGGTAGTTATTCTTAAACATTAATGCACTTAATGCTCAGTTTATTGTTTAACAAAATTTTGCGCTTTGATGATAGCCCATACGCGGCGTACATTTGTAATATCATACAAGACATATTTATCTTAACAATTAAATAATCCAGCTATTTTGTTGATCCCATCTTTGTTTTAGATCTAAGCCAAGCTTTGATACTTGCTGAATTTGGTGGCGGTCGCGAACCAGAGAAATTGGACTCCAAGTTCAGAAGTATGCGCAACGTCATAAACCAGGCCCATGGGTACATTTTACTCGTCTTTTTTTGGTTTTTTAATAGAAGTCTAGTAGATAATTGTTTTAAGTTCGGTCCAGATTTAAAGAAACTACATGAATAGTAATCTTGAACCAGATTTTCAGATGTTTTAATGATATCAATAAAATTATAGTTATAAAGCATTATTATATAATTTGAAAATTTATTAGTTTTACCAACAAGACTTTTTGTTTGAAAAAATGTTTGTGAGAGTTATATCTCAGTACATGTATTATTGTATGGCCATACCCGGTAATATAAATCATGCTTTGTTTTAGTGAATATAATCTAATGGATTTCAATTTAAAGTTTGTAGCGATGGAAGTTTGATTGACTTATACCAATTATAATCATGTATGTGTTGACACAAATCTCAATTCAATGGAGGAAATAGCCGTATTTCTTCTCTGCTTTAATTTATAATTGAATATTCTCTCTTTATCCCAAACAAACTTTTTCTCTCAATTAATATTTCACCATTCTTATAACCGGCCTCTGTGATGTTGTCCTTGCGCAGTCTTTGTTTTCATCAATTTCTTATCTGCTGTGGATTAGCTTTCGTTTATGTGAATAGAGTCTATTATTTGATGATTTGTTTGTCTCATAGCAAGACAAATAATGTCAATTTACCTGCTGGAACTATGGCTCATAACAGCTGAAATGTCTATTGGAAATTGGATTTTTTTTTATAATAGAGGAAGACAATCGAAATACCGATTTTCAAAAGTGCAAAGTTGCTCTTGCACTTTTCCTTTTCATAGAATGTAAGCCTACATACCCGGTAAATGTCTAGAAGTCTACCGGCAGTATCATTTCAAAACCAATGAACGGAGGCAACCTTTAATGTTATGAAAGATTAAAATTCCTATAAAAAATAACTAATCTTAAGTTGTTTTAAAACAAAAACATCACTTAAACGTGTTTTTACTGACCCATTTAATTGAATTATATGTTTACTACCTATTTCTATTCTCATTGTGAAACATTAAATATCGTTTTGTCGTTGCTCGCTTTAAATTTATCCTTCTTTGACCTTTTGGAAGTGACATTTAATGATGATTAATATCTTTAACATTCAATTGTTGCATTATTTTATAATGGATAGTTGTGCGTGGTCGGACCCATGTACTCATTGCACCCGTACTGTCGGGCTTATGCGAAAAGTTTATTAGTCCTCAGAAATTTTCTATTTCGAAACCGCCAACTCATGTCGTGTTTTTATTATATTGCTTTGTAAGATTAACAATCTTTTATGTATCTTTTTGACTCCATGCTTCGCTGCTGTATCTATTCTTAATGTGAACATTAAATATCGTTTTCATTTCAATTCATGAACGATTCGCATGGTGATCTTCACCGCTGTGTACAGATCAGACTACATAGATGCCCAAAAATCCTCAAGATCCTACGCAAGATACATTACACATATCACATGCCTTGTAGCCCGTAGTCAATGTTTCAAATCTCCCTTTACGAATCTGGACGTTGGGTTTCAATGTACCTCAATTTATCGGTTCTGCACGGTCGGCTCGGCGGACCGCACATAGTACAAACAATGTATTTAATTTACGATAATGTTAACTCAAGCAATAAGCAATTCGCGTCGAGCACCCGCTGACCACCGCTTCACTCTGTTAGCTCTTATAGTAGCCTAAATGTCGCCCACTTCTCCATTGTGACCCCATATATAGGACCCGCACGGTGGGTTCGGCGGCGCTGCACATAGTTTAAAATATAATAATTCTGCTACATGTTAGTGCTATAAGAGCCATGGCCACAAGGTTTAAAATACACTGAACACTGCACACACCCCTAGCTCTTATAGTCGATGTCTCTGACTTATCCATATACCCCCATTTATAGGGATCCGCACGGTGGACTCGGCCACTCCGCAAAGGCCAAATTGCAGCATTTAGATACATTGAATAATTGCATGGTATCCTCTCACATATTTTCACGTTCTACACGCCTAGTTCTTAGTCAATGTCTCACACTTCCTATATACATGTATAGGATCCGCACAGTGGGCTCGGCGGCGCTGCACATGTGTCTGGTGGCCGCCGGCCAAGTGGACGCGCACTTTAGCCAGGGCATCTATGTCTGGGACATTGCCGCCGGTTGGCTCATCGTACGCGAAGCCGGCGGCGTGGTGTGCGATACTGGAGGTGCGTTTTCTCCGATATCTTTCTTTATTTCATTCCGTTTTCGTTATCTTGCACCATTTCTTTTTTGTTACCGGCGCTCGTACTTTTTATCGCTTTTCCCATGCATGAGTTGCTTTTGTTTCGTTGAAAATCAGCTTAATATGGCTTTTATTCGGTGGCTGATTTTGTTCATTTTATCTATTTCTAATACCGATATCGCTATCTAGTCACGTGATTTTTAGGGTTCAATTCTTTTTAATTTGGTATTATCATACTTTAAATTTAAATATATTTTTGCGTATCCACCTGGGAAGTTTTTGTATTGACCTTTTTCCTAAATAAGGTATTGATAAAAATGTGATTTCCATTGTTTAACAAATCTACATCCAATTTGATAGTTTTAAATATAAAACCAAACATGTGCTAGATAGCGATATGGTTGCTTATTCTTCATTATTTCTCACTATTCGCTGGTGCACATGTTATTTGCTTCACACTCAATGTAGACCTACTGCTATTCACTTGTTCCGGTTCTGTTCTGTATTGTTTTATATGTTTTATATGCGATATATATTAACCTTTGCTTAGTAACATATTGTATATCTCCTTAAATTTGAATTGCGCGTCTGCGAACTAAATTATTTGAGAGATATGAATATGTTACTCAAATTGGCTTTTTGGGGTAAACTTGGCGTATCACCATAAAGTTAACCAACAATGTTTCTGTGATTTGTGTCAATACATGATTGTGATTGGTATAAGACAAACATCCTTGAAAGGCTAGTACACAAAATGAAATTACCGGTAATTAAATTTGAAAAGGCTCATACATATGATACGCAGATTTCCCAAAGCATATTATGCATCAAGATATGAGAATCATGATTAGCATGATATTGTAAGTTGTCATTCCAGTTACGAACGCATTTCGCCTACATCTGATTTACATAGACTGTATTTTAGAAAAAAAAACACTTAACAAACATTCAATCCTATCAGCCCTAACAATGCGTTCATATTTCCTAATCTACTCATTCCTCCCATCCTCCTCCCCTTAACACCCCTGGCAATCAATCGCCGGTCTACGAAAGGCGTGGGAGTCTACTAAAAATTGGACACCAGTCTACTGACAAATGCTAACCGATCTTGCAACAAACTTACTCCAAAAGCAATGGGTGTGCAAATAAATTATACTTCTGAAGAAGTAATTTAGTATACGATGTTTTCAAACATTTTGCATTCGGTTCTAAGGTTGTTAATCTTTACTCTGCATTAGTCATTTTAAAGATACGATGAACAGTTTCTAAGATTATAAAGAAAAACTTCGACCCTCCCGCCGTAATATGACATGAGCTCGGTGTTTGTTCGTAGATATTACTTTAATAAGAGAATATTTCATGCATGTTTTTTATATCATTCGATTCAGAAAACAATATTCTTCATGTTGAAAAGCAACACAAACAAATTAACTAATTAAATAACGCATTCTTATTGGGAAAACCTTTGTCTGGGCATGGATAAAAGGGCGTGTCGATCTACAACATCATGGTTGGCGATCTTGCAACATTATTTGCTAATTGGGTAAGGAGGTCTACTAACAAGATCGGAGCAAAGACTAGGAACTCTACTACATTTATGACAACCATATGAGATATGACACCGGGTACTGAAATCAAAGCAATTTTAGGGGTGCACGATCGTAAATGTGACCGTCGTTTCTCCCAACCCAGTGTAGTTTTAGACCACAATCGCGCTAATGCCATTGTGAATCAAGGTCAAAATGTCCCCGCTCATAATGGCCCGGTCAAAATCTCCCCGGTTAAAATGTTCCCGGTCATGATATCCCCGATTTTGGCAAAATTGGTCAAAATGTCCCCGGTCAACATGGCCCAAGTGAAAATAACTCGTATGCGTTCAAGTATATAACATTAATCAATATTTATTTCAAACTGTTAACATGCTAAATCAGATATTAATTCAACCTATGCATGTTTTAAAATTACTTAAGACTTTATAACTTCAATGTAACAATAAATTTATATATAATTCAATCATATAAAAGTATTTAGCAATGCCTACTTAAGAGTAACACTTGATTAAAAAAAAAGACTAATTCAAATTACTACATATTTTTGGTGATTTTTTTGTATTACTATGCGTACTTTCCTCAGTTCCCTTTTGAGGTCAATCCCGATTGTCATTATTACCACCAAATTATGCTCTTTGGCTATGGCAGGATCAATTACGGTATTGAAGATGAGATACAAATTAACTGTTTCAGAACGACCAATTATAATATATGAGTGACTTAGAATGGTAAGGACTTGAACGTAGAATTATTTTCGAGTTTTCTTTTAAAGACGATTTTTTGTCGCGTCCTTTTTCACTTGGGCCATTTTGACCGGGGACATTTTGACCTAGGTTGCCAAAATCGGGGCCATTATCAGTGATGGGCAAAGTCGCCGGTCATTCGGACATTGTCCGGCTGAATATTGAAACGACCGGCAGAAATGCGGATGGTGCCGGCCATTATGACCGGCACCATTTCCGCAAAGTTTAATAAAGTATATTTGAAACTAAAAATAATAAATTGATGCAATCTTTATGTTACTATATAAAACCCTGGAACCCTACACGACTAAGTAAATAGTGTGTACTTAATGTTACCGGTACATTTTATGTTGTATGACAATTTCTTGGCCCCAGCTCCGGTGGTTGGGGCCTATGCATCTGGATTATCGGCCTGTCCTACCGTTTGTCGCTACGTCAATACGGTACATGTAGAACTTTTAAAAGGGCAGAGTCTTTCAGAACAGAATCTACCAGCCAAAAGAATTACAATGTTATGACTTAAGAGTCGTTCAATTACATGTAGTAGTTATATACAGCGCCCGTTTGTCTCAATTCACAACACTTCCGGTTTCGCAAATGCGATCAAAACTATCAAAAGACATTTCCATGCTCAGAGCTGTATTCCGAACCTTTAATTTAAGTCTCTCACACAAAAGCTGTAGTCCGTAAAAGCTTGCAATTATGATCATTTTCTCAAAATGTGCTGCTCGTTGTTAGACATGTTTGGACCATTCTATCAAAATACACGCTTCTACACTCTGATACATTTATTACGAACCAATAACCAAGTCTAAAGATTCCCCGTTTAAAAGTCCTAGCCCGCTTTGTCTGAATTATCGGATTAGGCTTAAAAGGCATAGATATTTCTTCTGAGCATGTAAATTAATAAATATATCTCTATATAATTCTCTACAAATTCACCTTGCAAAATTATCGAAATTTTTTTAAATATTTTATTGAATTCAACAACTTCCATCGACGCACTACAGGTCTGTAACTTCAATTTTACCAAACATCGAATCCCTTGATCTCTCAGTTTGTGCGTGTTTAAAACAAATGTGACAAACGATAAGAAAGACATAAATTCTAAAGGCCAGATACCCTGAGAATCTTCACCCAACAAAAGTTACGCCGAATTTGAGCTTAATTAATATACCACATAAATGACCGGCAGAAAATCAAAATGACCGGCAGAAATTCAAGATCAGTCGGTCATATGACCGGCAGACTTTCAAAAGATTTGCCCACCACTGCATTATGACCGGGAACATTTTGACCAATGACATTTTGACCGGATACCGTCAATGCTGATTCGATGGAAATCTACACTGCTAACAGTATTTCTCTAAAAGTAATTGCCAATTTTGGCATTTTGAGATGTTATTTTTTATTTGAAATATCGCACGCGAATGTCATTTTGCCCACGCTCAGGGTTAGAAATAGACAATGGTAAAATAAAACGCAAAGCGATGAGCAAAATATCCCTTATACATTCCATGTGTTTTTAATGAACAAGATCGGTGATCAAATCATAAAATGTCGTAGACCTCATTTTGATCGTAGCCATTTAACATCATTAATGTAGTAGACCGTTTGGCTATCAACTTTTTAAAATTAATGGTAAAAAGTATGTCTTTTAAGGATAAAACTACGTAATTCGACTAATAAAATATCCAAATAGTTAAAACAATACATATTCTTCTTTATTGGATGCTTTCTGGTTCAAAACGGTATATTCTCTGCTTTAAAATGTCAAAAACTTATCGTCAGGTGGTGAAAATATCGAGACAAGCACCTAGTTTTTCCTTATAATCTTTTAAAGGGAACAGCCTTTTCAAATATTTTTATGTTTAGGACAAAGGTGTGTTAATGCAAAAATAAATAATTCATGAAACATTTTTAATACGTCACTAAAATGCATTTTATAAACAAATACATGTTTTTGGTACAGTAGACCGGTGACCATCTTGTAGTAGACTCCCACGCCTTTCGTAGACCGGCGAGTGATTGCCAGGGGTGCTTAAAACACATTGATAATACCGGGATAATCAGAATGGTTATAAATGAATTGATAAATAAAGAAAAAACAAATTCAATTTTATCAACAAGTTAAGGGACATGTATTATTTTGCTCTAAATCAATCCAAAAATAGAAACCACACATGAAATTGCCCTAGACAAATGATATAGAAGTTATTTTTTAGAAATCAAACAATACCGTGAGAATCTTTTAGACAAATAAAGCAGTTATTGAATAACAACCAACCTTCCTTATTCAACTATCAATCAAACCATCCTTTCAAACTGTCTCCACACAGCGCTCTCTCTCTTTCTTCCTGTACATATCATTATTCTCCAACAGAATCAGGTCGGTAGGCTCAGCCGCGTGCGCTATGTCGCTGGTTGCTCAGGGCAACGCAGACGCCTACTACGAAGCGGGAATCCATTGCTGGGACATCGCTGCGGGAGAACTGATTGTACGCGAAGCGGGCGGTGTGGTGCTCGATTTAGAAGGTGCGGGCGTTTTGTGAAAACCCGACTACTTTACTTCCTAGTTCCCCTACCTCCACTAAATATTTATTCTATGAAGTTTTTCAAAATGATATGAGCATATTTGAAGGCTTCCGTTTAAGAGTGGCCATTTCTAAATTAAGTATACCTGGTACCCGTTTGTACTCATTTTTATCATTTCTTCGTATAGATGTAAATATATTTTGAAGCTTTGGGGCCTTCAAGTATATTCAATTTCGTTTGTATTTTACATATATTTCGATAGAGTAAAGGGCGTTATGGGGTTTGTTTGTCTGTAACATGTCGATGCTTATTTCAAGAAGCGCTTAAACTTACAAAGCCAAATTGGGATTATCGAGAAATAAATAATTTCCAATGTTTTGCATGCATGTTCTGGCGAATTTGGCTATCGCTTTTATACGTTTATGTATACGTTGCTTTATTGTTTATATTACAAATATCTGTATGCATACATATTGATAATGAAAATTTATATTTAGGGATAAAACTTTCTTATTCATAAATCAAGGTTATAGTTTTAAAGATTAAATTTTGTATATATTTTATATTGATATATTTGATGTCATACTTGATATATTAATTATTGAAGGACGGTATCTTGATGTACATTTAAGCAATACCATTTGAAACAGTAGCATTCAATTCATTGCATTTTCCTGCATGCTCCTATGTTAAAAATTGAGATGTACGAGATAAGAAGCAACGATATAGGATTCCTATCGGAATAAATTGGATGCTCTAAGGATAATTTCCCGTTTTACCGTGCAAGTAACTGAATTCTGATATACAACCAATTCTTGCCATGTGCATATATGTCTATATTTCAATATTTCACAGGAGGACCGCTGGACCTGATGTCTCGCCGTGTGCTGTGCGCCGGAACGAAGGAGCTCGCCTTGCAACTTGCCAAGTGCGTTGAAAACATCGAATACGACCGCGACTAGAGTACCTTCCAGCAACGACACTTCAAACAAGGCCCTGCGAATGATCTAGTGGGCCTTGGTTCGTAAGGTGTGCAGCAAGTCCTTATAGGTCTTAATAGATTTATCTGTTGTCAAAAGATAAAATGAATGTTGTTAGATATTTCGTTGTTTCAACGGTTATGAATTATTAGGTTGTCAGATGTTTTTTTTTTCCCTATTAGCTAATTACAATAACTTCCATGGTCAGTTTTTTTTAGTGGAACATTTTAAAAAAATGTTGATCAAATTATAATTAGACATTGACTGTTAAGCAACCTGATATATAATCTTATTCAATAATGTTATGATTTGCTGCCAAATTTTCTTCGATCTCGACTATTATAATATTAGAAGTTTATATTAGGTGTTACCATCTTGGATTCCTTTGATTTGTTAAGGTATTGAGTTGAATAACAAATTAAAACCATTGTTTTTTTTTCAACAACGGGGATATAGACCTCTACTTTACGGTCAGGCTACCTGAATTCGAAAACAATCTGAAAGTACTTAATCGTATAAGCTCATTTTATCTTGAGCCACGTTTACATGATTTAGCTTTCAATTCTAAGTTCAATTTCTATGTTATGCAATGTGTATTTTTATGATGATTTCTGCATTTGTGATGTTAATAATGATTTATTGATTGAGAGTGGACTGAATGATTTTCAAGATGATGCTTTGTATTTTTATTTTTAATTAAGCAATATTTATCAATTTTATTGTGAGAAACAGACTTAAATAGTATATAAAAATAGGCTATTTTATGACTGTTTTGTCAGTTATTTAAAAATCATTTTCGTTGGGTGTGAACTTTAGATAATTGTTTTCTGATCATATATAGATCAATGTTGTGTTTCTATGTTCATGATTTATCTGAATACAACCTTTTAAGGTTCAATTATGTATGGCAATTTTATGTAATTGAATATTTGCTACGCATTTAAATGACTTATTAATGGAAGTTTATTTTAATGTTTCACTCTAGAAAGTGCAAGCTTTCATTTTACCCTGACTTAAATTTGTTACAAAATAAGTTTTTTTCCTTGAATTTGAAAAGTGAAGTAGTTTATGAAATACTTAAACTGAACCTGCTATTAGCTTGTTCGTTTCATAATAAATGAATTAGTAGCAAAAGAGTCCATTTGTTTGATGTGACAGCACTTTAGTGAATTATCCTAGTTTTGCATGCAGCTCGTTGCTTAATAATCAAACAAAGCCTCCCCACTTCACGCAAATATTAAATTATGATTAACAATTAATTAGAAAGGTTTATAGCTTAAAATAGCTTAAATACTGTCAACTCAGATAAGATTTATGTTTACTTTGTTTCATGGTGATATACGGATATGTTACATAATTTATTTCCACTTAATAAACTGTTTCACATTC
>LQRL01135092.1:60267-74916 GCA_001703475.1 Hydroides elegans | reverse complement strand
AGTTCACCTCGTGCAAAAAAAGCCCTAGTCGTCTTATCTGTTTATGTAAGTATTTATGTGTGATAGCTTATCAACGGTGAAGATAACAAATTATTAATGAGTTTCATTTAAATTAGATACAAAACAGAAATTTTTATTCTTAATATTATTAATGTCCCTGTCGTCTTTCTCTTTTAAAATCTTAAATTTGCCTGATATAATATTACATGAATAGAGATGTATACATTTATAATTAGAGCTTAAACATGAAATGACAAATTAAATATTCAGATATGTTGTCATTATGAGCAGTGGTTTGTTATTATTCTTGGAGTATTTCGTTAAAAATCTAGCCGAAAATGATTCTGATACATTTCAATAAAAGTGTGACAGTTATTTCTATTTTCATTTCCAGTTATTTTCATTTTCATTAATCAACAACCCTTTATCACCACATGATAAAACTCAAATATTTGCATAAGATATTAAGATAAGACGACTTAGGCTTTTTTTGCACAAAGCAGGCTTTTTTGCACGTGAACGGTTGCGTGCTAGAAAGCCCCACGGGCTTTTGTGCACGGCGGGCTTTTTTGCACGTAACACCGGCTAAAACAATGTGATTACTATTATTATTGATTTAAGAGGTACACACATTTGGCCACTTCGACTACATATACACGCTTTTTTCTTTTAAAATGAATTATACCAGCTTTAAATTGACAATGTTTGTACAATTCTATTAATGTTGCATTTCTTTAAAAGATATTCGCGAAAAAAACAATAAATCTTACTTATGAATAAAATAACTTAAGTTATCTGATGAATTCATCGGTGACTACTTTTTCCTGATTGCAATGAAACTTGAGCACAATTAATCATACCAATTTTATTATCGATTAACCTTATAAGGGTACTCAATGGCATCTCATTAGCATATTGCATTGTTTTACCAATTATTGATTTTTAGATTATTTCTTTTATTTAAAGCACCAATTCAACAGCATCCCTGTGGCCTAGTGGTTAAGGTGCGTGACAGCGATGTTTAATGTTTTGCAACCCAGGTTCGAATCCCATTGATGTCCCTTCTAAATTTTATTATTTTTATGTATTTTTCCACTTATTCTTCAATTTAGAATAGCCATCTCTAATGTAACAGTTTATGTTTATCAAATATTAAATAATAACCAGGTGAAACGCCGTTGCAAATAAAATTTATAGCAGTTATGGGGAAAACATATGATTTGAAACAAGCAAGCGGGCCGTTTTCATTTGAAACCCAATTTAGCGGGCTCAAATGTAACATTTGGCCCGCTGTTTTCATTTGAAGCCCGCAAACCATTAAAAATTGCCCTGTAAAACAGCGTTAATATACCACAGTGTCTCGCAAATCGATAATAATAACCAATTGATCTAATATTGGAAAACCCTCAATTGGATATTTTGAATATATCAATTCTAATTTTCACTTATCTCATATCTAATGGTAAGGGTAATAGGGACACCGATATGGAAATAAGCATTGACTCCACTAAAAATCAGAGGCAGCAAAGTGATATACTGTAATCTACAACAAAGTCACATTATCCCCTTAAATATATGCGTTATTCCTATACGCAAAGACAACTGATCGAATTCGACGAGATATGTCTATAAAAACTAATGTAAGTAATTTATAATTCTTAAGTAAGTCACACTCTGTCGTGCTTATTTATCCTATTTCTTCCTGTATGAAAAAGCCGTTAATTTGTGA
The DNA here is from genome assembly GCA_001703475.1 of Hydroides elegans. Taxonomy (NCBI): domain Eukaryota; kingdom Metazoa; phylum Annelida; class Polychaeta; order Sabellida; family Serpulidae; genus Hydroides; species Hydroides elegans. The sequence continues at coordinate 73,187 of LQRL01135092.1, read as the reverse complement.
ATAGCATTGAGTGGATTATATCAGATTTGAACGCCATCCAAAAGCCTGTTGGCGACATAAAAATTGTATTGTATTGTTGTCTTTTCTTGAGTACGGTCTATATGCTTTGATAAATACTTTATAAATTCATAGGGCTTCATAAATATGATTTATGTAAGTCTAAGACATGTGCTACAGTAAGTGCTCTTTTTTGACGGTTACGTTAAGAGAAGGTAAATGTTTCCTATTTTATGTCTGTGACATTAGTGAAAAATCTAATATATAAATTAGATTTGTTGCAAATGCATTCGAAAATGTTTGTATTCCCCTAAAACGTGTTGACTATTGCAAAACTTAAGTATAAAAAAATGTGTTATCAAGCTATCGGTCGTTGAAGGCCCTAGGAGGAAGTAAATGCTATAAAATTTGTGATTTTGATGAATTTATAGTATTTCTAAGTGCAAAAAACATATTGAAGCTATCTTTAAAAAACAACAGTCATCATCTAATGATATGTAATGATACACAATAAACGGAATTTAATGAAGGTGGAGCGTCGCACCTCCCGCTAATGTAAACTCGTCTTAAGTTTCACCTACTTCTTACTTTCAACCCTGCAGTCATATAAAAAATAGATATCGTACAAAATATCGCAAAAACTGTCGCCAGTGAAAAAAAGTCATTTGAATCGGGGAAGTTCTCTTATTAGTGCGTGGAGTTGATATAATAGGCGGCAACTTGAATTGAAGAGTATCGCTTACTGCATTATGTGCGATTATTGAACCGAGATAAAGAGCTGGAAAATTACTTGCACGTTATGATAACTTCGCTGTAAATAATTTATGGAAATATGGAAACACATTGACGTGACCATATGTGTTTTCAATTTGTGTTTAATAACCTTTGAACGCTTAATTGAAACGAGTTATATGAACATATCATTAAAGCAATTGGTAAAATAGTTTAGGATGTGTTTCTTATTTGAATATCATTGAAAAATGATAAAATCACAGAGAAAATTCATTCATTAATTTATAACATCTCATTTCAGAATGATATGTTGTTTTCCTTCGATTTTAGGATGGTGTGATGCCAGTTTGTTTTTGTTTTTGAGTTTAATTTATTTTTAAGATGAGTATTGGTGATTATTTGATGACAACTGTGCATGCTCCATAACAACTTGCTTAATTGCATGTTATATGTGTTAGTGTTATATGAGAAATGTTTAATTACACTTATTACTTCGGTTTAGCAGTTGAAATCATTTAAATGTTTCGATTTCAAATGAATTACATATTCACAATAAACACTCTATGCTGGGTTTTTGATATGTATATTTTTTTATCTCAAAAATGAAGAATGCCCTCAAATATGCAGTAAACAAAATAATTAATCAAAACCATAGACGCCTAACCATATCGCCTTGACCATGGTCAGTTTCCACATGAATTCAAGCAACAAGGTTAATTATAATAAATAACTTTGACCAAAATACACTGCCTCTTCGAACATGTTTATGGCTTTATGTGTTATAATCCCCTGCGGTAACCTAATTAAATGTTTTCGAGTAACATAAACACATCCTCAATAACGGTCGTAAATGAACTTTTGGACGTCACATTTTTTACATTCTTATATGATATTAGATAATTGATAGAATTATGAAGAATCGCAAAATTGTTGCGAATATTAGTGAGTATAAAAGGTGTCTGAGACACTTATAAAATCCAAAGGCCTTATTGACTTGGTCTCATTTCGTAATGGAACAAGTGGGCATAAGAATAATAGAATATGTCGACATTGAAAAGGTCGGCAAAATAGACACTGTCTGGATATACAGTTTGTCCTATGTTTATTTAAGAACCAAATGTAATCAGAGGGTATCTATGGGTTTGCTATGTGCTAAGTTTGTGTCTATTTTTTTTTTTTACAAAATAGGGAGTGGATGTGGACTTTTGGATTTTTAATCAAAACTGACATTGTCATGACTACACATTCGACTGGCAATTTTGATTCTCTAAAATAAGTATTCTTTACTGGTATAATAATTTTAGTCAAATTTAAAATATCGATAAAAAATGTCCTTACTCATTGTGTCCAGCGTCCGTAACTCTCTCGGAATACACCACTTGTATACCAAACTCACCACGTTTATACCAAGCTCACCTCATACCACCCCCGTGTTTATTCAAACAACCTAAAATTATGGATCAAAATAAAAGAACTTACCCGTTTAAAAAAAAAAGTTAAAGCGCCACGAGGTCTTCGTGTCCATATTGCTCGATCACATCGGTCGGGATGCTCGACTGTAGATCAGCACTGAAAATGTAAAATCAGTATTAAGTAAAAGTGAATTCGTACATTTACGAACAGAGCAACATTTCCGTATGAAATTGTCATGTTAACATGCTATTTAAAAAGATAACATAAAGGTCGAATCCATTAGTACTAAGGATCGCCTCGAAGCTCGAGTCCGGAGATGCATTAAAAAGGTGTTTTTTTTCAGCCATGCACATACACACATGTTAAATATTTGTTTTTTTCTAAATACAATCTTTAAGAATGTTTATTTTGTTTTTACGCAAATCCCTATATAATGACAACTTATTGAATTAACACCTAAATAACAATAATGCGAATAATATAAATGGGAGGGGGTATACCAAACAAGAAATAATCTCGTTGAATATAATGTTGAAATAGTGTACATCTTCGTGCCAAATCTGGGTAAAAATCCTGTTAACACCTGGATTTATAATAGAACATATTTCTTTAATTCTTAGGCATTCAAAAGCATGATAAGGGGTCCCATCTTACGTGTGGTCGAAATTCAATTTCTATTGCAAAACAAACTAGGTTAAGAAAATATCATCCCATATTTTATGTTGCTTTCATAGGTAAAAGGCTTTCGCTTCAGTGTAAATATTGTATAGACGGGAAATTTCAATGAAAAACTCGGCGCTTATTATCAAGGGGATGAATAGTCTAAAATCGAGAAAATTCTTGTTACCATTTAAACGCAGCTTTTGAAAATGCTCTAAAGTATATCTTGCTATATTGAGTTGAATAATGGAGTAAGTGGTGGTCTGATATATCATTTATGTTGAAGATGCTCTTATAAGGTTTGTATTTAGTCTGCACATGTGGAAAAGGGTAATCTTAGAGCCTGTTTGATTTAATTGATTCGACATTCTACTTAAAGTTACAGGTAAATAAAATTGAACAAATCGTACAGACACATTCCTAGATGATATAGTAGAAATACATTTTTAGGGACATTCCGTGTAAAATATTAATTCAATTAAATTCATATTCTGATTTAACTGTAAATCGTACAAAAATGTCACAACATGTATCTTTGTCAAAACACCTACACAATCTGAAAGCAATCTTATTATGTTAATATTTATTCATTGAGGCTATATTTGAGACCCTAAACACGATGATTCCCATACACGCAATTTCGTCTAGGTGTTGACAGCAGCTATTTCCCCAAAAACAATTTCATATATACCTATAGTGACATGCAATGTTTATTCGTAATTGCGTGTTATTGTGTACAGCTGTAAAACCTTTGTTGTAGAATAAGCAAGTATATGCTGAGGGGCACTCAACGATTCATTTTAAAGAAATGATCTCAATGTATTTTACGTTTAGCGGAAGATGATCAGATATCTTTGTAATAAGTTTGATACGCTGATTTGCATCAATATTTGTTCTGAAATTGCAAGCAAGAAACCCAGAAAACTATTGCAAGCAAATATGCAATCTCCTACCAGAATAAAGAGTTCAAGAAACCAAATATGTATTAGGTTATGCTCTAATATATTTGTTTACAGAGACTTAATTTAGATACATCTGCATTGGTTGATATATTTACAAACATAAGCCTATAGTAAAATAATCTTTTCGCAAAAACCTTTATTCTGCTCTGAAAAAAAGTTGCAAGCAAGGAAGAGCTGCTACAAGAATAAACATTTACCCGAATAAACCGTTGAGTGCCCTCGTATGCTGGTAAAATTTCTCATTTGCCGCCCTCGTTTTCGTATCATAGTGAAGTATTGGACTGATGAGGAGCAACTCAATAATTAACTTTTTATTGTGCAAAATATGATATGTAATTTTGTAATGTTCAACATTATTATTTTTTCACAAAGGATGATGATTGTTTTAGGTTCAAGCTTGCTAGAAAGAGGAACACCACCCATCTGGCTTGGCAAATGTGAACACTTTTTTTGCAAAATGTTTACGTTCAAAAACCCCTTATTGTGTTGTCGTAAGTAAATATAATGTTTTTGCTAGTTTATTTTACTATTTATCAAAAATATATGCTTCAGTGTTGATATTGGTAGGAAAATGATTTAATTTAAATAAGTAATTGGAAAGAAATCAGTGTTTGATCTTTCGAGCAGTTATGTATCCATCCATCAAAATATTGCTGACGTTTTTATATTTTAAAAGTATCGGTATCAAAATCATCTTTAAATTTGAAGATGGCTAACTGTGCCTCCACAGTCACGAATACATCCGATGCCATGTTATTTTTAAGTATATCTATCTAAAAATGCCCTTGCTTATTTAGTTAGATATTACATACTATAAAGTGGGTTCAATTACAGTTGTGTTTCGTAATCATATAGTTTTACAGAGTTCCCTTCTACAGCACATCAATGAAGAACATAACTTAGACTATTTATATATAGAATTGAAAATTCATATATATATTTGCTAAAATATCGGGGCAAGAAACCCTTTAATGTTGTGTAGAAAAGCCATAAGAATATATGTAGTCAAGGGCGTGTCACTTTATGTGTTAACTTGAATGCACACGTATAATATACAAATGTAAATGTAGATACATAAATTCAAATTACTTAGATACATTTCACCTTAGAGTTTCAACGACTTTATTTCATTGTTCGTAATTTTTTGTCATCTCTCTAGAGACTATTTTTAATGATTTATAAATTTATATTTTTCCAAACTTCATTTTCGCGTCATCAAACTACTATGTACAATATTCTAATCAATGTTCAACTACTCACCCAGTTTTCTCTGAAGTAGTATTGTTGTTATTATCCTGGTTCGATTGCGAGGCTCCTCCTTCTCCCGTTTCTGTGACGTCACCGTAGATTGACGTTGCTACCATGGTAACATCCAAAGATGCTGCTTTAGCTTGCATCGACGCAAGCGCACTAGGGTGCTTGTCGTTAAGCACTTGTGTGTCGGCTGAGCTGTTGCTAAGCAACTGATTATTCAATGTGACGTCATCGCCATTTAAAAGCACTTTATCGTCACCAGCCTCGCTCGCAGCCGGGTCATTAAGGACACGCAAGTCACTTTCGGGTAAACTGGTGCCCAAAGCAAAGTCACCGCTGGATTTAGAACGCCGGTCCCCAAACGGGTATGGCACGGGGCGGGACTGGTGCTCATTGAAACTCAAAGTCCGCTCAGGGAGGGTCACTGGTTTTGATTTCACATTTGGGTTGAATTTCACGGGGCGATAGCCGACGGGACCCATAAGTAATTGTTTCTTCCTTAACACGGATTGCAAATCCTCTGGAGCAGGTTCAGCATTGGTGGGAGTGATAGAACCGTCTTTAGTGTCTGTTGTATTATTATATGAAACCAATGCAATATTTTCATTAATATTCATCACTTTGCTTGATGAGCTTTTGGTTTCATTAAGCACTGATGTGTTCGGATCCGACGCAACCAACGTTGACACCGAATCCGATGAAATTCGCGATTGATTTTGAACATCAGCTGCAGGTGCCCCTTGTGAGGAGGTGCTTCGATTGAGAGTCTGTGTGGGCGTTGTATTGGATTGTTGCAACGTCGTGGGTTGCTGCTGCATTAGCAACGGCTGCGTTGCCATGTTAATGGGCTGCGAATGAGTCATCACCGGCTGATGATGTGGAAACGGGGCCATGGTGGGCTGCATCTGGGTGGGATAGTACATTGTCTGATACATGAAAGGGTTGGCTGCAGGAATGGGGTGATAACTGGGTGTCATGACAACGGGTTGGCTGGATACAGGGGGCGCTGTAGCGTAGTAAAGGGGATTGCCTTTTGCGTCGACGCCAGCTTGCATGAATGACGCAGGGATGGGAGGCGAATGCGGCATTGAAGTCGCGGAACTATTGAGTGATTCCTGACCGATTCCGCTATCTCCCAAACTATCGGCTTTGGTACCTTTGCTATTACTTGAATCTGAATTCGGATCGCTATGGACAACCCCTTCATCTTCGTCATCGCTAGAAAAGAGCGGGTTGGTGTTGGTCGTTGAGGTTGGTCCCTGTTTCAGGTAATAGTCAAGTCCTTTACGGAGCACCTTTTGGCGTGGCGATTTGCCATCGCTGCTTGAGGAAGATTTCTTCGATTTCGATTTTCGCAGGGATCGCTTTTTCTTCTTCTTTTTCGAATCATCGAAATGCAGGTCGCTATCGGAAATGACTCCATCATGTGCATAACCATTAGCAACGGCTTCGTTGCTAAGATCCGGAGTGCTACGCCATGGTTTCGCGACACCGGGTTCCGCGACTTGACCGGTTTCGGCTTTGTTGATTTTGCGCACTTGCTCAAACTGCATTTCCATTTTCTCAATCGCTGATCGCTCAACGTCAACATGTGTGACCTCGACTCTCGGAACTATTCGCGCGGTTTGTGTGACACCCCCGGAATCAAAGACGCCTTCCAGACTGGGTCGCTGTTTGTGACCTAAGACCGCTGGCATTTCCTTATTCATTTTCGCAAGATCAGCCTCGCGGATACGTCGGTTATCTTCAGTTATGATAATACGATCATAATCGGGTAACAAGACCAATTGGCCCTTTTGCGGATGGTAGGCATACGCAGGGTATTTCTCAATGCGTTTGACAGCAATGGGACCAGGTGGGGGAATGTCACATCGCTTACTGTATTGAATTTGCCAGCCTTCGGATTCGGGATATAAATCTTCGACGTCGTTTCCTTTCTTGTGCAGGCTCCTCCCTATGGAACCGAACGCTTTACCGATCGATCTACGGAGCTTATCCAGATTGCCCTTCTTGCTGTTGCGATTCGGTTTCGCGTATTTCGCTTTGCGGTACAACATACTATTTGTCTTTGCATCACCGTTCGCTAGACCATCAATGTCATAATAATCACTTCCCCTTCCGGTTAATTCCCGAGACGGATTCTGCGCATCGAACACGTCGTCAAGATCCTGTTCCGGTGTCCATTCATACGTCATCACACGCGCACTTTGACGTAACTTCCGCTGTTCTTCGTCATTTGCGCGCAGCATGACGCCCTGTTCCTGAGCGCGACCGAGCATGTCTTCAACTTCCGGTGTCAGGGGCGGAGTGATTTCCGCTTTGCTCGGCCTCGCTTTGAACATCTTGCTGCGACTGATGTGGCGCATGCGCATTGTTCCGAAACCGATACGTTTATTGCGAGTATCGACCGCTTTCGCGAGTTCATCTTCGAAGTCATGGAATAAAGTGCGGTATTGCGAGTGACCCGGTTCAATGGGGCCCTTTTTAGCGCGTGCCTTTGCTGCTTTGACGATGTCCTTTCTCAGTGTTGAGCCCATGCGGGTAACAGGTGCTCGTTCTTTCGGGACTTGGGGTTGCTCCGCATCATCTTCATCATTGCGTGGCGGGAGGGGAGGCGGTTCAGGGCTATCCGTCCGCGATTGCGACTCGTTAAGAGGAGGCGGAGGAGGTGGGACCGGTATAGCGTCCTTCGCAGTAGCTTCCTGTCGGTCATAATCGATCGGCGGCTCGATGGGATAAACATCGGTTTGCACCATGGATGTCGGTTCGGCCATTGCGTTTTGTTCAGACCACGTGCGCTGCAACGGTGGAGGGGGCGGAGCCTTCCGCTTCTTGCGCTGTATCTTCATCGCCACATCACCATTGGTCACCTGAGCGTCATTCGAGTTTTGCCGACTGTGGCCGACAGAGGGAGGCACCGGCGCCGAACGCTTATTAGGCCGATACATGCGCTGCTTATCGCGAAATGATTCGCTTCGCGACGCTGATTTTGACGCGTATCGCGATTGATGCGATGTATATCCGCTCGGATAACCCGATCGATTGGGCGATGTCATGCGAGTGCGGTCGTAGATCATGCGCACGTTTTCTTTGTTGACCTCGTTTTCATTCAATCCAGCGGCCTTGACATAATATCCATGATCACGTGCTCTCAACCTGTTATCCATGTTTGTGGCCTTGAACCGTGGCTCACTGCGCGATCGCAGGCCTTGGCTGCTGCCGATGGGCATTGTGGGATATGGGTTGGGATTAATATCCGTTTCTAAGTAATATCCTTCTAAGCTGCCGTTCGGAGTTCGCGATCCCTGTGTGCGCGGCGTACGCGGTGTCCGCTCGAGAGATGTTGTTCGACTGGCAAGCGGAAGTGAATCAGTTTGACCTGCTTCCCATGACCTTGGAATGGACCTTGACCTTTTGTCGCCCCAGTATGGGTCTTTGGAGAGGCCAGAGGTCTTTGGTTTGTCCTTGCGGCTTCGATTTCTGAACCAACGCTTCACCCTGTAATAAAATTATAATAAATAAGAAATTGCAAAACATGAATATTACACCAGTTTGCTGATGAATTAGTGTTATAAGCTATTTCTCTTCTGTGGAAAATTTTGAAATTTAACACTGAAAGAATGTTGTTTTGGCAATAAGCGCATAAAATTGTCACAATAATTTCTTATATAACGTGTGAACATTCACATAGATTACATATATATATATCCCACATTTTAGTATGTTATAACGAATTGTCAAAAACGCTGTTATTCGATTGCGAAACGCAAACCCTGAAATTTAAATCAAAGCTGTTTTGAGGAAAAATCACCAGACCAGAACTAGTTTTTATGGCAGGTGTTTTAATTACAGACTTCAACTTTCGATGTATTACTATTACCATGTGAGTCACAAGACAAAACCTGTCTTCAAACAGAACTGGGGTGCAAAAACTGGAAATGAAAACTTACATGAAAATATATATATTTTGAGGTTAAAATTAGTTACATATTCTATTTATATATCGGCACGATTTTTTTTCAACAGAAACTGATGTTAATAAGGGACCTTGTTGTTGAAATGAGTATTAGCTAGAACAGTAACAATCTGTAAATGATAAATAACACGTTAAACTTCTTATTGCTTTGCCTAACACAATTATAATTAATAACTGTATGCCGGACTATTTTACTCCATTACTTAGTACTTTTTTAGCTATAACATACTAGAAAAAAATCATGTTTATAGTGCCATCCTGCATAGAATCCGCCTTTTAAATGCATTCTCATGACTAAGGACCACAGGGAACGGCATGTTTTTCATTATAAGTTTATTAGCAAAGGGTTTACTGACCCCTGTAAAATAGCAATTTATAATGTGAAGCAGTATGTTTGTTATTTATTGGTAAATTATAACAACCAATTAATTTGTGTCAACTGGCTACAAAATTGAAACCTTTTTTATTAAAAACAGGCTTATAAATCAAATAACGTTTTGGTAGCAAATTAGATACGATATATACGTTTATTATGTTACTAATATATATTGTTTTAAAACACCGGCTCTTTTGCATGATCATAATTTCTGTCGACCACTCCATGTTCCAGAGTAATATAAAAAAGTAAAAGAAGCAATTTAAAAAAAAAACATGTCTGTAAGATCCCCCAAGGTGAACATCGGACTGGAATTTTTGAATTTATTCTGGAAATGAAAGGTATATTTGCGGCTACACCCACACGCATCTTATTATTAAAACTTGATCCGACCACTAAATTATTATGACACCGCAAGTAAGAATAAAAGCTCGACGTCTTACAAAAGTTTATAGATATTTAAAGATCTTTATAATAATATACAAACAGATAGCATATCGAAAAGGCGTTGCATATAATGTAGAAGCTCTATGTAAGTATAGGCTTGTATAACGTGAAATATTGGAGATATAATAATTACAGAAATATGTGTACACTATTTTATGACGTTGCCTGACAATTCGCCAAGTAGGCGATTATGTGAGCCAGTCACTTCCACTCTATTTGTTGCACATATGAGCATATTTTCTCAACAAACATATTTTCAAGTCCTCAAATACTTGAGAATAATGTGTAATCTTTTAAGTAATGTCAATTTGCTTAATGAACCGAAGGCTGAGAGGCGATGTAAGAATATGTTGTAAAATAACTAAGTGCACCGTGTTTATATTACACCATTCTTTTGACTTACATGTCCATTATGGATTGTTGATCGAAGACTATATCGATACAAGACGCAACGAATTCCTTGGAATTGCATAAATAAGGAAGCATTTTAGAGTATTGTCGGTATGAATTTATCAATATTTTAAAACTGCTTGGCGTAAATATCGTAGAGATACTATTCAGTGTATTATTCTTATCGAAAAAAAATAATTGCAAAACACGTTTGGTCTATTTGAATTTTTGGTAATAACATCAAAGGAACATATATTGATATAGAAGGTCAGACTTGCTGAATTCATTCCCATTTACGACAAAATCATTTAGATTCGCGTCACCAATTTATGAGAAGGAATCGTGAAGTGATCAATCTTATATTCTTATTTACAGATAGCATTCATGAGAAGGACGTTATAAATTCTTGTTTAATTGTGCATATGCATTGATTTATATATCGAACTGACGCAAATTATCTAGTTATATTATTATCAATGATACAATACGAAACACAACTAAATTATATAAAGCTTGCTATTTAGTTAACACGTGATTTAAAGCTTCACATATTATAATATTATGTCGATGGAATTAGTTAATATCAGCAAAAATAAACATATACTCACCGGAATATTAATTTGGTCAAATATTATGATTTCAAATGGTCAAATTGATCCGCACAATTCTCAAAGCTTAAATCCATATAGTTTCATACAAATGTAAAGCCCATAATCCTAAATGATATCGATTCAATTTGAGTTTTAACTTAAGATATAGAACACTTTCTGCAGAGGCGCCAAAAAGGAAATGGAAGCTACATTGAAATCGCCTCCCATGTCTACTGCACGATATACATCCTTGTCTTAACCCAGTTGTCACACTCGGTGGAGCATGAAACGCAAATAAATAAACTGCGCATCTCCCCTATTAAACAGTTAACTGCCGTTTAAGAATCTTCCTCACCCCCTGAAGTATCCCCAAAACTTTCCAAAAGCTACAGTGGTGTGCCGTCTTGGTGACCAATTGAGATGTTGCGGAGAGAGTATAGAACTCTATCTTGAGATGATCTTATGCCAAAAAAGTTTTAATTATCGTCATCACATTACAGAAACATGATTATTAGTTTGGTGCGATATTGTTTCGGAAAATGCATTCCAAACCAAACACTAATATATTTTCATATTTGCATAAATTAAAACTTTGGATATAACTAATTTTTTCATGAACATGATGGGGGGACGCTTTTGTTAAACTTTGTAAGACAAAAATGCAATATATTTCATCTTTCCAAACACCCTTAAACTATTTTGAAGATTAGTACTCCAATTTTGTTTCGCGTTTTGAACGAAATATTGAACCCGTCAACCCTTATCTTTCTCACGCAGCCAGACTAATCTCCAAGGTCGTAAGAACAAAACTTCTTTTGAGAGATGACATGTTATGCCACCCACATGTAAAGTTTGGTATTGGATTAAATTTCCATAATTGAAAATTAATTTTATATTATGAAATAGGAGCCAAAAAACCGGGCCATCATCATTATTTTATAAAATGTATAATATTTTATATTAAAATGTATCATTAAACAATAGTAAGCAAACGAAGTCTCGTTATGCAAATATCTTATTCCAACTACCTGTTTATGCAACGAACAAGGAGCCAAACATGGATTGCTAAGCTGAGAAGTTGACATCTCATTTATAATATATAACTTTATGTTTGTCTTCCATAGTGAAAAAAACTGTTATGATTAAATTAACGTATTTTGACAAACACCTGCTTTTCAATTCAGCAAACAGCCATTCGAAGCAATCTTTTAATAGGATAACGACTAACAAAAACGGGTTGCCCTCAAATTATAAAGAGTGTATATGACTGCATTTCCTGAAAAAGAGGCTTAACCTAAATATTCAATGAAATGTAATTGTCAAGTCTTTCCCGTTACATTTACATGAAAGACTGTGTCCTCATCACTTAATGAAAAACACCTTACGAGCTTTTACTTACAAAAGGTGTTCCCAGCGAATTCCATCTGGCTTTGAAATTTTGAAAATATGCATTTAGCTTAAGGAATTTAGCAGTTTGAGGAACACCGTTTTGGATAATTTCTATATTTTTAATAAGCAATGAAATTATTATTTCCTATTCGATTGAATTTGCTTGTTTTAAATCCTGCTATTTGTTATTATTCATAGGTTATTGAGTCAAATTTAACACTTGATCTTTTGGAAAATATGTTCCTTTTCTGCTCCAATCTGGCTTGAAAAAGAGGAACAGCTCAGCTGGCTTGGAGAAAGTGAACACCTTTTTTTCAAAATGTTAATAATATATTTTCTGCTGTTTTCGGTGATTTCACTACCTTTTTTTTGAAAATGTTTCGAGGGGTGCCCCTCTGTAATGGTGTCAATGTGTTGCCAAGGTGAGATGTTGAACATGAATTCACCAGGCGTCGATATCGGTCGCTCAATGACATATTTTGTGATAGAGAAAATGTCACATTTATTTTAATTTCAAAATGGGGATTCAGTTGCTGATAACTAGTTTTTGTACTTTTGAAATGCAGTGACCTCTGGTATATCAGGTTTTCTGAAATGTTCAGGGTTACATGTCAATTTACCCGTTTTTACGCAATACTGCGAAAAGTTTGAGTTCAATTATAATATAGATTTCTGTAAACTTATTCAAAAGTTTCCACGTTTAGCATAACCTTATTTTAGTTTGGTAAATAATA
>LQRL01135092.1:27417-46169 GCA_001703475.1 Hydroides elegans | reverse complement strand
GGCGACTTTTTACCGGATGGGGGGGGGTGGTGCTTTTCGACTAGCCTGCAAAAATTACTTTCGACTTTCTTGTTAAAAAAAATTACTAATTAGTTAGTTGAGGTTCGGGGTCTTTATAAGGAGCCCTGAACCTCACGTTTATTTAGATAAACGCATTGATTGAATACAAACTAGTATCGTTTATGAAATATTTATGTGCTATTAAATAAATATAAAGTTATTAATAAATAAAGAATAAACCAAAAACACCCCAGAGTTTTAGTATATAACACAAAGCAAATAAGCATTGAGTACATGAGCATGCTAAACTTATAATATTTATTCCTACCTAATAAAACTTAACTTAAACTGAACTTCAATGAGAAAAAAATCAAAGTGAGGTTTGGTGATAAAAAATAAGCGTCTAAAAAGTTGATAGCACGGTCTGCAGCCTAGTAGAAGTCCAAGGTCGCACGGCCGATTTCCAGATCGGAAAATGCAACACAACGACCGCTACGGTACATCCCTAAGCTTAAGAGAACAAAACTTGAATAAAGAGACTTGGATTAGATAATCTGTTATATTAACAAACGTATAATATTTTTTTAAAGATTAAAAATAACCTTGAATAATTACACTCATTGAATGTAATGGTTTATATTTTATCTTTTATTTCGTTGAATGCAAAATATACAACGTTTATAAAAGTAGAAATTGATTTATTATAAATATCGCATAGAAGCATATAAAATGAGGCACAATGAATTAAAAAGAAAACGTAAAGCCAAAATATAATCATCCTGTATCAATAAAAATCCTTTTTATTACTAATCTAATCTAAATATAAACACATTGCTTATCAGAATATGTCTTATATAATTTTAGCAAGAGTATCCAACGATTTAAAATAAAATTAACAAAGATTCTGCTGATTTATAGTGTACTCATTCACACAAACTAAAATTGAAATTAAGTTCAGGTATAATTTAACAAACAAGAAACACACAGCAACGTTATTTAAATGACATAAAAGAAAATAATTTATATTTTCCAATCACCTCATTATTGTTATTTTAAGCTACACCATCTTCTATAAAAGTCTCTTAAAAAGAAAGGCACTTTTTATAAACATAATTGATTCGACGTTTTAAACAGATTATACAAAATATTGGTTCTAACTTAAAAATGCAAATCATCAGATGCGTATAATCGATAAGCGTCAGTTTTTTTGTTTATTTCACAGTCAGTGTGCGGTTTTGAGCAACAACGCCCTTATTCATTATGGCGGATCATCGTTAGTTTCATATCTGTAGTAAACGAGTACATACTTGAAGCCCGCATCTTTCAATACCTTAACCCTTTGAACCCCGTCACTTATTAGTTCCAAATCCATATCCGAGTACACTCGAATGGCAGGTATCGGTATATTCTCATCAAGAAAGCGTTTCCAGTATTTACAAATATCATCACACTCCTCCGCGGCTACATAATCATCAGGCACTCCTATCTTATTGATATCAACCCATTTGAAATCCACCTTTTTCCAGTGCCCGTATATCTTAAATTACTTGCGCGCTGCCGTTTTATCCGTGAGTTCTGGTGGGAACATATATGGGCGCAGTCGTGTCATTTTAGTCATGGGAATTGAGGGCGTTATGACGCGCATTTGTTGTTCGTTTTCGTTGTTCAAAACGGGAACTTTGATGTTGCTTTCAAGAGCGCTTGATAGATAGCGCAGGAACATACAGGTGTTCTTTTTGCGCCAGTCGACAGGAGCTTGCCTGTAGAAATAATAATTAGATACAAAATTATTTCAAGACGCATTTTAATTCATATATTAAAGGTAAAAAAAAAATTAAAAAAACAACAACAAAGGAACTTGATCCGTTGCTGATTGTGCATACCAAAAGTAAAAAGCAAACGCCGAGAAATTTAAATTGGATAATGCATATGATAATTTACGGGGCAGATCTAGCTAGTTCTGATCCGGGCGTGCCTCTTTTGAATATAAAAAAGGCGATCAGTGGCTCCAGTGTATTTCGGTACAAGAGACATATACACGTGCTGCCGCGAGCGCAATTATAGAGATCCTTACATGAATATGTCATCGAGTTAGGGATGAGTAAGCCAAATTAAAATATAGTGCGACATTTTTGGCATACATATGTGTTTGCATTGAATGTATATTATAGAAGTGGATCTATAAGTAAAAAACTGTATAATAGGCCAGAAATGGATATGTGATTATTAACAAATATGTCTTATAGAAACGCATTCAAGAAAACCCCGACATCTTAAATATAACATTATTTGGCAAATGACCTCCAGATACATTTAAAAGAATACCTTTTTATTGCATAAAATTTGTATGCAATAGTTAGCAAGTTAATCATCAAGATGCTATTAAATAATGTAAAATCATCATGAATCTGTTCTTTTTCTTTTTGGCGTATATGACAATTCCGCATTCCGTAATATAAACGCGCAATTCATATAAATCAGAATATCAATCAATGCTATTATATGAGCAAGAGCCTTTAAGAAGGTGATTACATTCACGTGAAGGGCAAAATAAAACATTATATCAACTAAGATTGAGTTCCAACAAAGCGGTTTGGTAGATTTATCGTTATAATTTTCCTAAACTCATAGAATATATGTATTCTAACACTTATTCAAAATTAGCTAGCTGTTGCCAGAAAGTCCAAGACTCGCTAACATCCTATATGACCACCCACATTGCTCAATTTCGCTGCGATATCGCTCGTAACAAGCCGGTTTAGGCCGAGGTTACACAGAACGTTTTAAAGAGCCAGCAGTTTTTTCACGTGAGCTTTTTCAGTGGTTACACTGACGGCAAAAAAGCGAAAAGGCTTTAAAATCGAGGTTTTCTCCCGTTTCCCTCCAGTATTTCAAAAGGAGTTTAGTGACATGCATGGTGTCAAACAAACTCAAATGAAGTTCATTATTGTAAATTTCGCGTTTAAAAAAGTCGCGTTTTTGCCTGCTAGCAGTTTTTCCCGCTGAATTTTTTCTCTGTGTTATAGCAAGATTTCCGTGCTAAAACGCAGTGTAACCACTTTTGACTAAAAAAAGTTCGCTTCTTTGTTTGACACGAGTTTTTATAAAGAAAATAGAGGACTAATAGAGGACAAAATAGAGGACTAATCCCCGACGTGAAAAAAGCTAACTCTGTGTAACCGCGGCCTTATAAATCAATACGTGAAAATTGTAACCCAATGCATATGGGTCGTTTACTATTTTAATTCAATTTCGTCATTCGATATTTTTAGATCACAAAAAACATGTTGGTTTTAGTATTTGTATTTGGAAATTTGATTGGACGAAAATATTTGCTCATACAGTTACGCCATTTTTAATAACTTAGTTGGACATATATAATGAATATATATTGACAAAGCAAATCATTTGAAATGTATAACTCTTTTTTCAAATGAATACGTCGAAACATGTGCGGAATGATTGCGTTTGCAAACATATAGAAATAACCACATAGGAATATATATAGTATAAATTCATATAGACTGGTTTAAAAGACTGCCTTAATTGATTGTATTTAATGAGGCATATATTTATCATTATAAATACAATAGTTCAATTACGTATATTTGCAAACGCGTATATAAGCCATTCTTATGCTAGAATTGTTTTATACGTAATATAATGTCAAGCGATTTATCAAATAATATTTTTCGTTATAAATATAATTCTTCGCATTTCAATGATCGAGCCCAATCCCTCTTACAAAATAATACTAACATTAACTTGGCGTCTCATCCTCAACCAAAAAAAATAATGTATGAAACAAAGGATAGGATCCAAATCACCAAGTATAAGCTAAGAACCCTTTCGTTCAGGGAACAACACAAAATTATGAACGAGACTTTAATAATACTTCATCGGGCACAGGGTAAGACGGGCCTCAGGCTGCGCCTTCGATCCGTCCTGCCCCCTTGCCCTCGGATCCATCAATCAACGTATTGCCCTCAAAACATGAAGTATTATTTTTATTATATGCCTTTCTGACGATTTTATATGTTTAAGATAAAATAAAAGTGATTTTATTCGCTTTGCAATACCCTGTCACCCCCTGTGTTGTGAATGGAATGGTCGAGGGCCGGTTTGGAATTTTACTGCCCTGGCAGTTTCCTTATAATTTCTTTATAAAATAACTTGCAGGCATGTAATAAAGAGCTTTATTCTTATCTATGTCCGGACCCGTATCCTTAAAAAGCAACAATGTAACATAATCCATCTCATTCTAGTATTATCAATCGACATTTTAATCTATTTCAATGCGGGATTGTGCAATTTGCTAGAATCTACTATCACTATTCTAAGCTGTTTTTACTTTGGAACCGTGATAACTCGCTTTTATCATTAACTCAATGCTTTATTCAATTATTGAGTTCATATGTGCTATATAAGCTTTTCTTGAACTCTATTATCTACTCCATATGTTATTCTTCTGAACACTAAATCTACATTTCACTAGAATGTACACAATTTTAGACTATATACTCACTGTTCCATACTGCTGTCGCTGTCTGCCCCGAAAGAATGTCTACGGGATCCAGGATGGGACCCCGCCTCTGAACCAAGTTCGTTGCCTAAGGTGCATTCTTAGAATCTAGGTGTATTTAGTGAATACTCTAGCTGTGTCGATTCTGAAAATGATATAAACTGCTGTATTGAAGCCTACCCGAAATCAAGCCCATGGGCTAATTCATCTCGATTTGACACGCGGGTGTTTTTGCATTTTAAGAGACGCTAGGTGTCCCCGGTTCGAATCTCAGTAAAGGCGTTACAAATAAAATATCTGTGTCTTTATACAGCTTTTATAATAAAACTGAGATATTATTTTATAATTACGTTAACATTTATCAACCTAAAACTTTATTTTGATGATTGAAGCTGTGTTTTTGGGACATATTTGTAACGTTTGCGAATCTGAGGCGGCAAGGTAGACATTGTTTTAAAGTTGATATTCAGTCCTTTTAATACAAAATCAATGGCAAATTTCCACATATGTAATGCACAATTCATTCTTTATTTCATATTTCTTAAAAAAAAATTAAAAAAAGAAAAATTTGGTGCCTTGAGAGCGACTCGAACACGGGACCTCTAGCACCGCAGGCATGCATCTTAGCCATTGGGCCATGGGGGCGCTCTTGGCAGTTGCGTAACCAATTAATATAGGGATAGCTGTTAGTTTATCGATCCATCGAGTCGCAGATAATTAAACATAACTGCTAACATCAAAAAGGTTGTCATTCTTTTGTAAAAATAAGATGAAAATGGTCTATCTTATGAACTTCTACATATGTCAATTTAACGTTAAGTGGGCGATAATTCGAGTGGAGTGTGGAATAGCGCAATTCCACACCCTTAGTTTTTCTTATATGTTCCTTATACGGGTATGTTATAAATTGTATTCTAATGTTGTTGTTTTGATTGTTATGATTTTTTTTCGATTTAACGTTTATGTTTTGGTTATGCGGATTTCGGCGCTTCAGTTTTTTTTATTTTGATCTTATCCAGAAAAGTACAAAACCTAACACTCAAACATGAAGTTATGATAAATATATAGATCTACAACCGTTTGAAAAGCGTTGATATCCAGATAAACAGGTAAATAGGTTATGTATGTTAGAAGGAATCCTCATTTTCAGGAAAGCCATTGTTTCTAGATAATTATTTACCCAATACCATTTATGCGTTTTGTTGGAAAATGTTTTTGTTTATGCTCGCACACCCGCACGCCTGCACGCCTGCACGTCCGCACGCTCGCACGCCCGCACACTTATCTGTGTGTATATAAAGACATAACCAATCATCTCTCTGCTGTAAGCCTCGATTATCATTTGAGACACCAAACAAAAACCTTTACTTCCTATTTTTATTCCAAATTGTTTGAGATCTCATTGTATGAATGTTGAATTGAACATCGTCGCGTCAGTTTTTATACAGAAGCAAATCATTTATTTGATTATACACAAATTATTCAATTCGATGATGCAGAAAGGAACTGATTTTAGGGTATAATTTTATATTTAAGTTAAGCTGCCCCAGTTTATTAATACACATTGTATGCCTCATTTGCCTTCTTTCAAGATTAATTAAAGTGCTTAGTGCACAAAACCATGATTTCAAATTAATACCACATTCATTTTATTTGATATTTTAGTTGGTATCCTTTCTGCTTTCAAAGCTGCATTACGCAAAAAATGTTTTATTTTTACTTGCAATAAACCCGTTCATTCTTTTTAAAACAAAAATCAGTGATTAAAGTCAACATTATGATTCCGTACGAAAGAGTTTGGGCATAAGTTTATTCAATTCTCTTAGATCAAAAAGGGAACACACACTGTGAACTTTTGAAAGATAAACTAATATTCATATACCCCGGTAAGTAGATTCCATTCCTTTATTGCATAAACGAAACATATTGAAACATTTGAATACAAAGATTGCAAAGTAAAACTATATTGAACACAGGATCGCTTATTCATTAAAACCAAAAAAAAATGTATCAGATGGGATTATAATTACTTAGATCACAATATCTGTAAAACAGTAATTTAAATATTTAATATAGGCTCAGGGCACACGTTCAGTTGGAATTAAATCTAAAAAAAATTCAATTCATAATTAATCCATTTTGAATCAAGACCATGGTATATACTGCCTTGATTCGTAGGTCATGCATGAAATATGAATTTTAATTAACATTTAAAGGGTTTCATTCATAAAGGAACCTTCTTGATAAAGTACACATATTTGAAATGATCAATAATCCGTGATATCTGACTTCATCGCGCATTAAAATCAATCAATCATTTCTGTATGTGTGAATATTATCAATATGATAGGTTAGTTATATATTGGTGATGGTATTCAAAATTACCAACATTCAACCAGGTATGTATGGATGGAACCCTTCATTTTTATATAAAACATTGATCGGAAGCCTAATTTAATTATTGAATTATGCGCATCTTCATTTAAAATATGTGAACATACTGTGATACATACTTTTAAAATAGAACTTGCGAAAATAAATATCGGCCTCAAAAATATTTAAGTGTTGATTATAGTAAGAAAATACCTTAGACAAATATGTATGATATAACAAAAATAATAAAAACAAATGAAATACTCATTAAAAACAATAACTGAATCAAACCAGGATACATTGTTGTGAACCCTATCAAAAAATAGTTTGGAACCATTTAAAAAAATGCTCAAAATAAAATAAAAAGTAAATAACACGTATTGAATTATTAAATAAATCAAGTGATTTGAGAAAAAAATAAAATAGATGTATAATTAATTAATAAATGAAAATTATAAAAACTATTAAAAAGAATAATGCAAAAATGAAGAAAAAATGAATGAAAATCAACAAAGGATACCATTAATAAAGAATACATGTTTAAAGGTTGTTACACTAAAGAAAATAAATTGAAACAAAATGGCGTTCGATTGCATCCCGCAAAAACTCTCCATCTGGTTCTACAAATACGGTCATTTTCTTGCCCGCCACCCACTTCCTTTCATCTTAATCCCGCCTCTCGTCTCCTTCACCCTTCTTGTGGGAGTCTTACGTATCGCCATGGAGACCGATCTGGAATATCTCTACGCGCCCACGAACGCACCTGCCAAATCGGAACGCGCCTTTTTCGAAGAGACATTTCCGCACGATGATGATTATGATTTCGTTTCGGATCGCATGCTGTATCAGGAGGGATTTCTATTGGTTTATATCGGTGCTCCGGATGAGACCGAAAATATCATCAATGGCTATGCGATTGATACGGAGATTATGAACGCGACGATTGAGTTACATCATAATATATTGAATAAAAGTTTTGATTATTCCGGTGATGAGGGACATTTGAGGTATTCCGACGTCTGTGCAAGATGGCGTCAAGATTGCGTGTTTATCAATTACACGCATGTTCTATTGGACGTCTCACGAAACGTCACTATCGTTAAATATCCCATACACAGAGGTAATTATAACATTTATAATGAAAATAAAAATAATAAAGGGATTTAATGTGCCTATTTTTGGAATCATTTGTATTCATAGACACTTGCATATGACTAAGATTAATATATACATTTAAATATTTATACAGCGAGAAAAAAAACAACAGTAAAGATATAAAAAGATAATACAGAAGGTTGGTTACGACAATATTGCAATTCGGAATTCATTCCTAAAATGGTATTTTGTCTTCTTTTTTTTCAAATTGTAGGTCGCGATGACACGATATTCAACATCCACGGAATATTCGGTAACGTTACGATGGACGTCAATAACAACGTCAGACATGCGCACTCGTTTCTTTTGACGTACAACGTCCGTTTTAACTATACAAACGACGTCGAACGCTCTACTGCTTGGTTGGATGCGGTACGTGATTATCTGCAACAATACGATGATCCCAGAGTACATGTGTACTTTATGACGTCACTGACGGTTGCCCAGGAAATTGCTAATTTGGTATGAAATATGATTGATATTATTAGTATCATGATTATGTTTTATATTAGTATCATTTCTTGTTATATTTAATAATTATTGAAAATATTATTACTTTATTGTTATCATTATCCTTTACCGAAAATTCGATCATTAATTTGGTGTAATAATACTAGCAGTGAAAAAAAAGATTATTCTTAAGTTGAATTATATATCGTACATATATTCTTAATTGATATTTTATGCAAACACCTACAAACTTGCCTTCTAATTGAATATATTATAATATGTTAATATTTAGATATATTTTTAATAATTGATATGTTATGCAGGTTTATATTATGCTTCCATCGGTTGGAATAATGGCACTGATGGTGATTTGTTTTACGATTGCGTCATTACTGGTTTGGGATCGAGTAAGAAGTAAACCATGGATAGCACTGGCAGGTTGGTCATTTAAATAGAGCTGTCAATACCAAAATCAATAAAATCAATTAAAGTCGTATGTTTGTATAAATACATGTATATTCATTATTGATTCAGCAGCGATTTATTGGTTATAGCATTGTATCGTATCCTGATTTGGGCCGAGTACGTATTGGATGCATTAGCAGGTTGGTCATTCAAATAGATCCGTTGTTTAAAATGCATAAAGAATCAATTTAAAACCAAATATTCATCGAGCTACGTAAATAGTGGTTTGGGATCGTGTATGAAGTAACAATGAATTGTATTAAAGCAATATCTCACTCGGCAAGGGTCGTCCAAAGTACGTCTTTTTCGGACGTGACGTTGAGAGGACTACCTAATTTGGGCCCATATATAAGTTTTCCGGACGTCCTTTAACGCTCCGGCGTCCGTAGAACGTTATTCGTACGTCCGGTTCGGACGCGACGTCGATGCAACGTCTTTTCTAAGTCCGCGACAAATAAGAACGTCCGGAAAACTTCTCTCGGCTTATCTCGGGATACTTTATAAATGGGCTCATCGTTGGGTTGTATACGCGGATCTTGGTTTTCAATAAGTGTTTTTTTTTCGATTCGATTTTCAAAATTTAATCATAAGCTAAAATTGATTTTAGGTCTGATAGCAGCTACGTTTGGAATAATGAGTGGTATTGGGACCATGGCAGCAGTTGAAGTCAATTTTTGATCACTTTATTATCGTTTTAATTTTAATTTTAAAATTTTGTTGTAGGTCTGACAGCCGCCACTTTCGGAATAATGAGTGGCATTGGGACCATGACTGCGGTCGGTGTTCCTTTCGTGGCTGTGGTAGGAGCCATGCCCTTTCTGATCATCGGTAAGTTAGATACACTGAAAACGCAAAGCATGTTTAAATTTCCATAGAATTCTCATTTGTAGATATTTTAAACTGAAACTTTTATAGAAAATATATTGATATCTGTGTAACATAGTGAGGGTACATCCAGTCTATAATTCCGGTCCGATGCCAATAACGTCGACGTTGTATATCAAAAGGTCAGGAGATTAGGATGCCGAGATCGAAAACTCACGAGACTAAACATAACAGTTCTCTATGACTGCATAGGAGCAAAATTAATGATATCCTTGGTGCGGACAGGAGCTTGCGACATCCTTTTAACCACGTTATTGATTTAAATGTATTTTCTTTGACATTTCCAGCGATTGGAAATGCCCAAGCGCATCTTAAGGTTAACAGCCTCTTGTGCACTAGACCTTAGAAATGCAGTTGAATGTTATAAACCAGTGCATATTTTAAAGTTTTATATGATAATCGATAAAGGTTTAATTTCACGCTTGGTGCTCTTGGTCTCGAACTTCTCAGTTCACTGATTCCACTACAAATTATATGTGTATTGGTAATCAATTAATTTAAATTTGATAACTGCATATATAGATAAACATTGTGGTACGATACTGTAACATATGCATGTATAAATACATGTTAACATTCTTTAGTCTAACTTTTATTACTATTATTGCAGGTTTATCTTGTTGCTATTTTTGATATTCTAAATTACAATCTTGCTACATATTACTAAAAACAATTGACAATAAATCATTCATTCGATTTAAGGCATATAACTCGATGACATTGTTACGTTGGTACATCAAAATATGCTTATAAATGTGCGTGCACCATGCTTATATCAGGCTTATAATATCAATGTTGATGCTTATATGTTATACCATGCTTATATTACGCTTTTGTACTTGTTTAATACTTTCTAGAAATAGGCCTTGATGACATGCTTATCCTTGCGTTATTCTGGCGTCACTAAAACACTTATAATAATGCTTATACATTTAGTTTGCTTATAGTATGCTTATGATACTTTTGTATCCTTTCCAGGAATCGGTTTTGATGATATGTTTATCTTTATGGCTGCCTGGTGTCACGATTCAGTGCAGATTACTATGCTTACATTATGCCTATAATATGCTTTTATTACATGGTTGAAGCATTTTACAGGGCATTATCACCCGGTCATTATCTTTTGTGATAATGCCCGGGTGCGTAGTTATTTTATATATTTTGTTAAAAAATAATAAAATGGCTAAATCATTTCAATAAGACAAAATTTGTCCTGCCCTGTCAGGAATTGAACCCCGGCTGCCCGGATGCCGCTATGACGTCTGTTGCATACGGGGTCAATCTCTACTCTATCCGCACATGTACTAGTACGTTATGACAACTAAGAGAGATGTAGGACACACACACGCCCACTCAAGAGTACTCGTGAACTTGACCTAGTATTGCAATTGTGACGTCAAAATTCAAATTATACGTAATGAAATTTTGTTTACTGCAGTTACTGAAAAGAATGTGAAAGGATTACACACATGTTTATGAAAAATAATTATTAAGTTTGTATTGTTGTATCTTAACGTATAAAGTTAATAAACCGAACGCTAATAAAAGTATAAGCATGTTCCTATTCTGGAATTAGAACATCATTCGAAAAGGGACTGAAATAAGCTTGATATTTAACATAAAAGGAATAAAACTTAAGGATTTGTGATGAAATATAAAAATCAAAATGATGATGTGAAAATTAAGTTAATATTGATGAAGCATTAATGGATAGAATCGACGAAATGCCAAGTTTAAAGCAGATGTATGGAGTGATTAACGACATGGAAAATTGTGAATATAATGCATCCAAAGGAGCGAAGAAATCGAAAGTGTCTATAACAAAATACGACCAAACTGAAAGAATATGCCCAAAGACTCTTTTGAATAACATCAAATGACTTCGTACGTACTCTTATATCTACATAAACCGATAGATCAGTTTCGAAAACACAATCCAAAAAGGTAGGAAGATTGTTTCGAAAATAGCCGTTTTACGCAACGTTACGTAAAGTTACGCAAACGTTACGCAAATATAGTTCACGCTACGAACTCGGAAATCCATGTAATAAAAGGAACAAAAACCTCAGGATCCTAATCAAAATGGTTATTGGCCCTCGGGATAGGAAAAAGTAATGCCCGAGCCCTTCGGGCTTGGGCATTACTTTTCCCTATCCCTCGGGCAAATAACCATTTTGATTAGGACCCTTCGGTTATTATTCCATATATATTATGCCTATATCATGCTTTTATTCTTTATATGATAATATTTCAGGAATTGGCCTTGATGACATGTTCATCCTTGTGTCAGCCTGGCGTCACACTTCAGTGCACTTGCCGACCGAAGAACGAATGGCCTTGACATTAAAACATGCTGCTGTTTCAATTACTATTACATCAGTTACGGATGCACTCGCGTTTGGAGTCGGTGAGTAGAAAAGCTGTTAGGGCCGGGCCACATTGGAATGGTTCTTTTATTTTTTTTCAATAACAAACCTGTCTTCCAATGTATTCCTTATAGGAAGCCAAAAACAACGAGAGTTTAGGTAGCTTTTTGAGTTCACGATAAGGAATACATTACAATACAGGTTTGTTTGGGAAAAAAGAAAGAACCAGCTTTCAATGTGGCCTGTCCCTTATAGCGCTTGAAGAATATTATATCGAAACAAAACAGTCTATGAGCTATAAGTGCAATAGATGTTTGTAAATGTTTTTTTGTGTGTAAATGTCAACGATCTTAGCCAGACTCTTAATTTAGCATCAATTATGCGAATTTATCAAAATCAAATCAAATGTTATGCCAATATATGCATATCAATTAAAATATATCGTAACATGAACTATTGATTTATATGAAGAACATGAATTGAATTTGAGTTGTAGACTCTACAGGAAAAAAAACATCCCATTTTTTTTTAGATGTACAGAGAAATGCTGAATTATATTTTTATCGCGCAATGTCAAAATAAGATACTTAAATGTACATGCTGAATCTTACATGCTGTAGATACGCTCTTGTTATTCTACATGAACCTTTCCATATGGATATGATTCATCAAGTACAATTGTCTTTCATAAAAATACAGACATTAAAATTTCTTGTTAATATCTATCGTTGCAGGTTGTTTGACACCCCTTCGTTCCGTCCGTTTCTTCTGCGCATACACGGGAGTTGCCGTTATATTCGTCTACATTTACGTCATAACATTCACGAGTGCATTTTTGGTGTATTCGGGGAGACGTGAACAGGCCGGTGTTGCATGCTTTAAGAGTGTGTGCTGTGTAGATACAACCGCGGGTAGGCTATTTGTCTTTTTTTGTAAACAGTTTTCTACATTTTAAGTATTTTTGATGGTCAATAACTTAGACTGACGAATAATTTATGTTTGATGGGCACCAACGTATACATCCGGATATCCGCTATCTGTAAACAGTGATTGCTCGTTCAATTTTATATTCATTCATTGAAATACATCAAGGATGATCATTTTCGTTTTAAAAACAAGTGTGTTGCGAAAAATTAATGTCTTTATAATATTATTCAACAATTATAACTTATTGCTCATCGCAATTAGGAATCCAAAGCATATTGGAAAGCAATCTTCTCAATATCTTTTTTTTTCTAAATACGCTCCATATATTTGATTCACTCATGTGCATCTGTTCTTTAAATACCCAGATACAATAAGCGTCGAAGTGCCCGACACCACCTTAGACCGCTACGAAAGCCTGCCGAGCACAAGCCTACGGCGAAAATACCGCTCTAGCCCTTCGCCTAAGGCCACCTCTTCTCGCCTCTCGCCTAAGGCCGCTAACCATACACACCGTTCTATGACGTCATTTACGTCACAGAGCAGTTTCCATGACTTCCTCAAGCGCCAGGACCAATCAGAATTGCACACGCAGAGTTACTACAAAGGGAGCGGGGCTGATTATGGTATAAAGGTGTCGTGGTTGACTCAGGTTTTGGGGTCAACCTACGCGGATGTTTTGCTACGAAAGTGGGTCAAGGTCACGGTCATTGTGACCTATTTAGTGGGACTCGGTGTCGCCATCTGGGGAGTGCTGAATTTGCAACAAGGACTTGACCCGATTAATTTAACCGCTGACAATTCGTATTTCCATGATTTTTTCGATCGGTTTCGTGATGAGTATCCGGTCATTAACAGTCCTACGGTGATGATCGGAATTAGGGAACCGCTTGATTATACGCATGAGAACGTGAGGAATTTAATAGATGGGTTGTTGTCGGATTTCCAAAAGGGTGAGTATTTTGTGGAGGATGATATATTTATATCTTCCTGGTTGCGTGGAGTTGAGCGATATCTAAAAGCAACAGCGCGCGATATATCCCAACTTACATTACCACAGCTCATTCATATACTGCAAAGTGAATTCCTACAGATTCCAGATTTCGAGCGCTTTATAGTCGATATAGATTTTAGTCATGATAATCAAAGCATTGAAAATAGTCGCTTTGCCATCCAATCACATGGCGCCATAGGCGTTTCAAAAATGGTTGAACTCATGGAGTTCTGTCGGAATATAGCCGTTGAGAGTCCATACAAAACTGTAGTCTATGCGCAGCAGTTTATATTCGGCGATCAGTACAATTCAGTACTGAGTACTACATTAATCAACCTAGGTATCGCGGTTGTGAGTATTTTAGGCGTTTCCCTCTTCTTTATACCGAGTATCACTACTAGTATTTGGATAACCTTAGCAACTCTATCCATTTGTGTTTACACGTTCGGTTTCATGGTTCACTGGGGTGTCAGCTTAGACTCAGTATCCATGATCAACCTCATCCAATCAATAGGTTTCTCGGTAGACTTTACTGCGCATATCTCTTACCATTTCGTAATGGACCAATCAGGGAGCCCGAAACAAGCTGCTCGCATGGCATTGGGCCAGCTGGGAACGCCCATTATTCAAGGGGCGTTATCTACTTTATTGGCTGTTTCCGTTCTGGCCTTTTCCGTGTCCTATATCATTCGCACCTTTTGTAAAATCGTGTCACTTGTGATGATCTTTGGCTTCTTCCATGCTATGGTGTTACTTCCGGTTTTGCTATCGATGATTCGGATAAGAGATTGTTTAAAGAAACCCGATAGGAAAGTAGTAAAATCGAAGGATGCAAAAATGCATGTATCTGCGATTCCAGTACGTTTCAATGGTGGTGGACACAAATTTGGTTTGAGTCTGAGGAATAAATTGATTCTAAACGGTTATAAATCAATTGATGTACATTCACCAACAAAAGATGAGAATTTTACGAAGTATTCGGGTGCGGATAGTTTTGGTTTGAATCTCAGGAATACGCGTGTTGTTAATGATTATGCGCCAATAGAGACTGTCACATTTCCTAATGATGATTCGTTTTTATTTTGAAATACAAGCCTAGTAACTATTATTATTGGACATTGAAATAGCTTGAATTTTATATTATGTATTGAATTGATTTCCATGTTTGTGTAAAATTACATTTTTTGTAAATGCTTCCTTTAATGAGGATTCGCTTTTTATTTGCATTTTATAGAAACGATTACAATTAGGGATCTTGCACATTATTAATGTGTTGAGTTGACATAAGGTCTGGTCATACGGGAAGCTTGTTTATCTTTACAGGCCCCATTTTGATTTTTACCTTAGACTGAGAACTGAAAATGTGTATATTACAATATTTTGACCTTTGTATTGTGTTTTGATTTTTATTTTAAACTTTGATGTTTGTGGAAAATTACAATTTTGCAGAATATGTTTACAATGAGTATCTATGAAAATTGTGCTTTTAGCAAAATTTTATGTAAGGCAGTTCGATGGATACATGTAAGGCTGCGGTTACATATAAGTAGCAATTCTTGACGCTACTTGCGCCATCATCGCTTAATATTTGCAACCGCAGCCTAATTCGCTTTTATAGAAAAATAGAAATATATATGATATTAATTTAATAGCGCTGAATGAATTGTATATCAACTGTGTTAGTTGAATGTATCTTCTTAATTTGAAGACTTTTAATTCTTACAATTTAGGTTCATTTTATTGTTTAATAACATTGATAACAATTATAGCGATAAGACATACTTATATACTTTAATTAGAACTCTAGTTTGCAATGTTGTTTTAAATCAAATGATTACACCAAATAATGTTTCAATAAAAACTGGTTTTGATTAGGATAAGAAATGAAATATTTGCAAGTTGACTTATTATAATGGTTGAGTACATAAATTATACCATATTATTTATATTTATCCTTGGCATTCAAGGGTGCATCGTTTAATATTTTGTTTGTTCGATCACTTAAATTAGTGTTGAATCTTTTTCGAATATCGCAAAAATAAATCAGTTTACACTCTCCCCCCCTCCCAAGTTATGGATTAAATTTAATTGATTCATAAAAACGGCAGTATTATTATTATTTTGTTATTATTATTTGGTTCGTATATAGCGCATAATTAAAAACTACTGTTATGTTCTACGCGCTTTACAATTATAAAAGTATTAATAAATAAACATTATAGTTGCTACTAATAGAAAATGTAAACATATAAAAACTGTTTTAAAATAAATATTATTATAACATGACTAGCTACGCTGTTCACAGTATACATGTACATGTACAGTTCGGTTGTAGGGCAAAAGCCCTCCCGGCTAAAAGCCATCCTATTTTTGTAAGGTAAAAATGAAATATATTATATTATTTTTTATTATTTTTGGGTTATTTTCCATAACTCAAAACGTGTTAATCAAGCAATAACATGCATGGTCACCGTTCACATCGGTGCGCTAATCCTCTGATCCCTAATCCCCATGTTATCCCTTGGTGATAACGGTCACAAAGGAACCACGGTCCTGCGTAATGAATGGACCGATCAGAATGGGATTAACATAATCCATGGATCCCACTTTATGCTATACATGAATAAGAGAAAGCATGAAAGTGAAAAAAAATCTGGGAAATTAACATCCGACGTTAGGAGAGTGTTAATGATCAGAATTTCAAACTTGAATGCTTTCTCTGATTTAAATCTTGATTGAA
This sequence comes from Hydroides elegans, assembly GCA_001703475.1. NCBI lineage: Eukaryota > Metazoa > Annelida > Polychaeta > Sabellida > Serpulidae > Hydroides > Hydroides elegans. The sequence goes on along the minus strand of LQRL01135092.1, from coordinate 29,295 downwards.
TAAATGTCAATGATATCATTTGCATCTATATAAAATCATTAGCATCTATAGTTTTAGTCCTTATTAATCCCCATTAGTAATTGCCTGTCCTAACCTCGAAACTAATAAATAAGACTAAAATGTCGAGTTCCCTCACCATATACACTCATTCTCGATTTAAATGATCCAGTGATAAGAAGAGCAATATTTTTTTCTAAATTAAACTGTGAGTACATTATGGTGACTTGAGGATAACGGAAAACTTGTTTAAATAAATTCAGGTGTATTAACCAGTAAGAAAGCAGGTACAAAGCTTACATTTTGTTATCTTATAAAACAACAAACTGAAAATTAATTATCCCCCGTGAAAACGAGGGGATATAGGGTTGAGCTTGTCCGTCTGTCCGTCTGTCCGTCTGTCTGTCTGTCCCGCTTGATATAGGGTACTTTGTGCACGCGAGTTTGGTATGAAGAAGTTGAGCTAGACCTTTCAAATTTTATACACATATAAACAAAGTTGTGTTTCAATCAGTTGAAAATTGTCGATTCTGGAGCACTTTAAAAATTGTCGATTTTAAACTTTTTTCAGATGCTAAGCACTTTGAGCGTGCGAGGTTGGTCTGAAGCAATTGAGCTAGAGCTTTCACATTTCATACATGCATAAACAACGGTCTGAAGTTGTGCCTCGTTAAAATTGTGTTTCAATCAGTTGAAAATTGTTGATTCTGGAGCACTTTAAAAAGTGTCGATTTTAAACATATTCTCTGCTGCCAAGCACTTTGTGCAGGCGAGTTTGGTATGAAGCAATTAAGCTTGACCTTTCAAATTTTATTCTCGCATAAACCAAGGTCTAAATTCGTGCCTCGCCAAGGTTTTATCTGGATCGATTGAAAATTGTCGATTCTGGAACACTTTGAACATTGGCTATTTAAACATTTTCACCCGATGTTGAGTACTGTGTGCACGCGAGTTTGGTATGAAGGAATTGAGCCAGAGACCAGGGCCTAAAGTCGTGCCTCGTCATGGTGTCAACTCAATCGGTTGGAAATTGTCGATTTTAGAACACTTTGAAAAGAAGCAAAAAAGCAAAAAGATGAGGAAATGTGCCTGATAATATAAGATATTATCATTTAAGTACGTGGTATGTACTTATATAAGCTGGTATGTACTTAAGGTGGTATGTACCACCAACAAGAGCATTCATGGACGACATGACGGTGATGACCCGTACAATCCAGCAGGGAAGATGGACACTGAACGATCTGAACGACATATTTACATGGGCGCGAATGAGGTTCAAACCAGTAAAATCGCGGAGTCTAGTCATCAAGAAAGGCAGACGAAAGAAAGTGATATTTACAATTAACGGTGTTCAGATCCCGACAGTCGAGGAAAAACCGATCAAGTTCCAAGGGAAATGGTATAATATCACCGGAAGTGACAAGGAGAATGTTGAGCAGATGGTATCACAAGCAGAAAAGTGGCTCCAGGAAGTGGACAAAAGCGGGCTCCCGGGAACATACAAGGCTTGGAGCTATCAGCATGGTATACTCCCGCGCCTCACTTGGCCAATGTTCATCTACGACATACCAATTTCCGCCATAGAGAAACTGGAGCGCCGGATAAGTTCTTACCTACGTCGATGGTTGAATGTCCCTCGCATGCTGAGTAGCATAGCACTGTATGGGAAAGGAAACATGCTCAAACTACCACTTACCTCCTTGGTGGAAGAATTCAAGGTTACCAAGGTGCGACAGGCTACTATATTACGGAATAATCGCGACGAGAAAGTGAGAACTGCGGGAATCAGCGTTAACACAGGCAGAAAGTGGCATGCAGCAGAAGCGCTAAACGAGGCAGAGGGAAGGCTGAGACATCGATTAAGTAGGAACTGTGACT